>JAODAL010077476.1:0-13259 GCA_025379985.1 Phyllomedusa bahiana | reverse complement strand
CAAATAAAAAAAAAGAAAGAAAACACTAACCTCAATCGGGTGTTGCGACAAAAAAAAATCTGTTTGGCTCCTTCATTGATTTGAACTTAGAACCCCTATGTTGAAAGGCAGAAGTGCAAACCAACCAGCTACATTGTAGCTACTCACAGCTCCTTACATAAACAGACCTTTCTTTGACTAGAGTGAGTGCACTGTGGGGAAAGGCATGGTGATGTCAATCCTTCTGGGTCACATGATATGCAGTTCAAATAAATCATACATGCCCCCTTTGAGCACGATGAAAGCTGAAACTGGATAAAGCAGGCATGAAAGGAGTTTGTGGAGTAAACAGGTACAGGGGGATGTGGGTCAACAATAGGGAGTGTCCTTACAAATGAGGGACACCTGGGAGGTATGCTCTAAGCTGTATGTGATCCTGTGGACTGCAGCTGTTGTTCCATTCACATCAATCAGCTGCTGCTGATCCTGTGATTTAGCTTCTTATAGTGTAAACTAAAGCTCCAGGGCCCCCTGTTACCCTCCTTATAAAGTACAGATCTGCTGTCATTCTATACTTTGCTCTATAGTGACTGCATATAATCAATACATTCATGAATGAACAGCGTCAGCAAAATCACTTGTTTATTAAGTTCGTACAAAATGCAATAAAAGCGAAATGTTTTGATTTAGAATAAGCCTTCTCCAAGCATCAGTCCTTAACCCAAACAATGCAATTTTATTGTATACAGTAGAGGATTATGAAATGAACAAGTGGATTTGCTGACGCTGTTCGTTCTAGCATTTACGGGTTACTTTGAGGAGTGTATGGCTGTGTGGTTCTGTTGCATGCCGCCAACTCTGCCATTATCAGGGGAGAATCGGTGCTGTCCTTGTATGTTATTTCTCAGTGACTGCATGTTTTCTTTTTTCTTCTAGAAGATCCAGAGCTTTTACAGTGTAAGTATCCGAAATTCTCCATTGTATGTTCCAGTGGTCCGAAGCATATCTACAGGGTGTGGGTTTAATAGAAGGCATGTTGTGGTTAACTTCAGGAGTATGTACAAATAATATTGTCATATATCAGAGAGGTATAAATAATACCACCATATATCAGGGAGAGATAAATACCGTCATATATCAAAGAGGTATAACTAATACCGCCATATATCAGTGAAATATAAATAATACCGCCATATATCAGGGAGGTATAAATAATACAGCCATATATCAGAGAGGTATAAATAATACCGACATATATCAGAGAGGTATAAATAATACCGCCATATATCAGGGAGAGATAAATAATACACCATATATCAGGGAGAGATAAATAATACCGTCATATATCAGAGAGGTATAAATAATACCGCCATATATCAGGGAGGTTATAATTTAAAACCGCCATTATATCAGGGACGTATAAATAATAGAGCCATATATCAGAGAGGTATAAATAATACGGCCATATATCAGTGAAATATAAATAATACAGCCATATATCCGGGAAGGATAAATAATACCGCCATATATCAGGGAAATATAAATAATACTGCCATATATCAGGGAAGTATAAATAATACCACCATATATCAGGGAGGTATAAATAATACCGCCATATATCAGGGAGAGATAAATAATACCACCATATATCAGAGAGGTATAAATAATACTGCCATATATCAGAGAGGTATAAATAATACCGCCATATATCAGAGAGGTTTAATAAATAATACCCCCAAATATATCAGGGAGAGAAAAAATAATACCGGTATATATCAGGGAGGTATAAATAATACCGCCATATATCAGAGAGGTATAAATAATACCGCCATATGTTAGGGAGGCATAAATAATACTGCTGGAGAGCAGAAAACTACTAACTACTTGTTCCCTACAGAAAGGGCCAATGATCTTTCACTAGAGGGGACCCCTCAGCCTCTGTGCCCCATAGCAGCCTCTATGGCTATAGTTACGCCCATGGTTGCATGTATGATATAGAGGTACCTTAAGTTCCAATGACAACTAGTGGCGCCATTTTGAAGCTGTAATAAGGTACTGGGCCTTCTAATGATAGTCAGGAGCTGAGCGGTAATGCTGACTGTTTCCACACTTGTATCACTTCATCAACTTCCAGAAGTGGCAAGGGATGCCAGGCAGGTACCCAACTTTCACAGCATCCAGATACAGCTGGGATTATCTATGCCTTACTGCATTAATGAGAAGATTTGCTGGTCAGGGATCTGGGACAGCTGGGTGACGGTCCCTGTGAGCTTGATGCACTGGTTATCACCCAGCTTTCCCAGATCATGCTCTGTTAATATCTTGATGTAGACGGTTCTCGGGGGGGGGGCCCTCAGCAGTAGCTCCTCCCCGCCGCGGGGGTCTATGTCTTTTCTCACCCTGGGGTCTTCCTTCCAGATGCTGAGCCCCAATTATAAACAACGCAATGAAGATTTCCGCAAGATCTTCAAGAAAGTGCCCGCTTCGGAGCGACTCATCGTGGGTGAGTGGGGCGGTTTAGATTTGCTTTATGGCTTTGCTGCAAATCCCCTTCACCCCCAATCCTTAACTGTCGCCCTCTTTTCTCGCCCCCCCTCCCATCAGATTACTCCTGCGCTCTGCAGAGAGATATCCTCCTTCAGGGAAGACTCTACTTATCGGAGAACTGGATCTGTTTCCATAGCAACATATTCCGCTGGGAAACTACGGTGAGTGATGCAAATGAGAGTTTGACTCCTTCGTAGCGAGTGTGAATTTCCATAGGAGATTCCGGGCTCGGTGTCAGCGCTGAGCCGACGTCTCGATGTCATCACCGGAGGACGGGCCAATTCCTAGAAAAGGTGTTACGAGGAATCTATAGGGAGAGATGCCAATCTGCCATTTACTCTAATGCAACAGCTCCTCTAGTGGTGACAGGGGGTAATGCATGCTTGGGAAATACTCCTCTCTCATGGGATTGGGGTCCGGGGCATAGCTATAGGGGGTGCAGAGGTAGCAGTCGCTACCGGGCCCTGCAGACTGAGGGGGCCCCAAATACCCTTCTGCCGCAGCATTGTCAATGGCACATGGTAACTGAGAGGCCCCATTTCACTATTTGCACTAAGGCCCAGAAGCTTCAAGTTACGCCTCATTGATTTACTGACCCCAGAGGGGGAAGCTCACTCATTTCTTAGATGCAGTCAATGAAACTGCCCATTGATGGGGTCGCCTCTTAAGGACCGGACTTATCCTGCCACATGCTGCTCCTGCAGCCAAGTCAGCGAGCAGAGCATTGCAGCATAGCTCCGCTGCGCCACCTGTTGTATGGGGCAGGCTGTGCAGGGAACGATGGTGGAGGACTGCATGATGCAAATCAGCACCGCAGCCCCTTTACCCTTCACCCCAGAGCTACCTTAACAGCATTATGGGCCCCAGGGCAGAGCACAGCAGTTGGCCCTGCCCAAATGCATAACATCACACTAGGCCATGCCTCAAGCCACCCCAGAGCACACCCATATTATCACACCACTTATGTCTGGACACCGGCAGCCTACAAGACTATTTGGCATGGCAGGGAGCCTTTGGCTCCCTTCTCCACCATGGTTTTTAACTGTTTGCACATCCTAAAAACACACAAACAGTTAAATAAGCAAAGCAACCTAGGGATCAAGGGTATGTTTCTTGTAATCCTGGACCAAACATACACCACCAGGGGCCCCTATATTTATGCCCCACCGGGCAACTGCCTAGTGTGCCCTATGGAAGAGATGGCCATGCTTGACACCTATCTTAAAGATTGCAGCCGAAATATGCCGTCTCTTCAAATTGAGGTTTTCCTTTAAAATGCATTGACTCCATATTGATCAGGGGCCATCGATGAAAGGTCTGGCGGCTAAGACCCCATGGATGACCTCCCCCAAAATACATAGCTCTCTCCGTGCACAGCATGACACCAGCAATGAAGCATAGCTCCAGTCACTTCAAAGGACATCACTACAGATCCCAGCAGAGCGCCTGGATGGAGTGGATGAAGGGATGTGACCCTCATTCTATGATATAATAGGAGGACTCTGGGCAAGGGCCCTATTGGGGCAGTACTGTCAGATTTCCTGTAAGGGGCTCTGCTGATAGGGGGCAAGATATGACGCGGAAATGGGCCATACAATGATGGCAGCCCTGGCCCTGGGGTTGGGCTTGATCAGACCTCAAGGTCATAAAGAAACCTACAGTGTTTAATGTAGGAGTCCATTATAGGTTATAGTAGAGAATTATATTCTAAAAAAATACATTATACAGTAATATATTATAACATATTATTTTATATTGCATTATATCATATCAAAATGTATTATATAGTGTATACTATTTATTATTTTGTATTGTATTCTATTATATTACATTATATTGCATTATATATTCTATTAAGTTATATATTGTATTTTATCTAAACCTATTATAATATTTTACATTGAATTTTATATTGTATTATATATTCTATAATTTTATATTATTTTGTATTCTATGTTATTATATATTACATTATATTGCATTATATATTAAATCATATTATGTCTTAGATCATATAATATTTTATATTGTATTATATTAGATCATATCAAAATGAATTATATCATATTATTTCATAATGTATTGTATCATAGATTACGTTATATTGCATTATATTAAATTCTATATTAAATATCTTATGTTATTACACAATATAATATGTGATACAATATAATATTATATTACATTCTATTATATTATTTTATAATCAGTGAGTCCAGTTTATTATCTACTAGGATCCTGTTCTCCCCTCCCCCATTCCCCATATGCGGGGAGCGAGGGCAGTAATATTAAGCCATTGCTACATTTGCAGCATAATCCTAAATGTGGCGTCCCCCCTATAGTCACGAGCTGCTTCATTAACCCTTTGGACGCCGGTCACATGACTTTTTTCTCTCCCTTCACTCATCAGATCACTATTCAGCTCAAAGACATCCGCTGCATAAAGAAGGAGAAGACTGCGAAAGTGATCCCCAACGCCATCCAGGTCTGCACTGCAACCGAGAAGGTGAGAGGAACGCCGCGTCCTGCAGATTCTGCAACTCAACATGGTAATATAAACGTGTGACATAGCAACCGAAACATGGCTCTCCCAGCATCCCCTGCTGTCAGTGTCCTGCCATAGAGCCTTTACAACCTGACACATCAAAGACTGTGCAGTTCATTGTATGTAGAAAATGACACCACCCCTCACCCTTTAACACTATGGTCGACATGTTATTATCGGAGGCCTATATTCGCCTGTTTTTGCTGCGGTATACACTGCGCCTCCCAGCCCGGAAAACCCCCGCTGTCGGACGCAGATTACAGTGTTAGGCGCAGCGCGTTTTCGCCACTATTCAGCTGCGCCCCGTCAATGAAGGGGTCGGGCAGTGGGCGCGGTGTGGCGCGGGGTATGGCGTTCCGGGGCGGGACGCGCCGCGCTCGAAAACCCCGAGGAATGTACATGGCGAGTCGGCAAAGCGAGCGCAATGCAGCGCTCGCAGCTCCGACAGGCAGACCTGGTTTTATTTTGGTCAAAGATGCTCCGGCGGCGGCGAAGTGAAGCAGATCGAACATGCGAGGAACATAGAAGATCGCAAGAGAAATCTCGGCGCTCCGCTCCGTGCAGCAGGAGTATGATTCCGAAAAAATCGCCTTTATAAAGATGGAAAACAGTATAAACCGGCCAATCAGAATAGGAGCGACAGTGATCATTAAAACTATGGGAAGGATTGACATCAGAAACATGGGCGGAACGTTCAAAGATACAGTAAAATGCAGAAAAGTAGCTGATTGGTTAATGCGGTGGGGACTTGGCTCTCCCACCCATCAAGCGCTAGCTAATTCTCCCATTGTAGTCTATGGAGAGATCTGCCAATGCCATTCACGGCTCTCCGCGCGGTGCGGCAATTGCGAGTATGAATGAAAAATTAATTTTATTAAGGTGTAAAACATTATCAGATAAAGAGCCCGAACCCATCTTTAAAAATAAAGCACTTAATCCCTGAACAACGCGTCTTATTGCGCCGTATAACCGCGCACTACATAGGGGAATTGCAATAGAGAGAATTGCCGGGCAAATACAGAGTAAATTTAAATTGTTTGAGCGCTTCTCATTGTCTGCATAAAACCACAATCTAGAATAGGATCGACAGTGTCTCAACCTATACTCCTATGGAGAATTTTGAAATCCAATCGAGAATACACGAGCTAACAGTTCCCCCTTAACAAACCTATGCGGCGAGAAATATAGACCACTCAAACATCCAAGTGCGGGACAGATTCAACAAAAATACGAACAAGAGCAGACTTGGCTGAATTAGCGAGGGAGGCCCTTATCTGGCTATCTCGCCATCCACCAGCGCGAAGACTCACTTCGCCATTGAGTAAGTCTATTGGAAGCAATGGGTGCCTCTGAAATCTCGTGCTCCATGCGCCGTGCGGCATGACGTATTAATAAAAAAAAATCAATTTGAATTAAGTGTAAAACATTATCACAGATTAAGAGCTAAAACTCTTCTCCTGTATAAAAATAAATCAGCTAACAACCCCGAACAACGCGTTTGTCGCTAGCCGAGACAGGCGAGCTACATAGCGGAATTGCAATAGAGAAACATACCGCCAGAAATACAGTAATCAAATTGTTCATTAAGCTCCTTCTGATTGTCGGCATAAACCACCAATCAGAATAGGAGCGACTAGTGGAGCCCATAAGAAACCTATGCGAGTAATGAGAGAATTTGCCCAATCAGAATAGGAGGCGACAATCGATCCCATATCTCAATAACCTATGGAGAGCAAACTTGCGACCAATCAATATTTCCAAGCGGGACAGTTCAAAATACAGTAAACAAAGGCACAGAGAAACTAGGATGATTATGGCTAGAGCTAGCCGGCGGGCTCGTCCAGCTTAGCCAATCAGAGCGCCTAGAGCTACATTTCCTCATAGAGTTCTATGGGGAAAAGAAATTTCTGAGCGAAAAAAAAATATTAATTCAATAAATCCAGTTTATTTATTTATTTTCGTTATCCAAGGATCATAGTAAGGGTGCAAAACGAAAAATAAAGAATAAACCTTCATTTTATTGATTTAAATATTTTTTTATTCGTTACTCCCATATTCATTATAACGTTTTATATACAATCGTGACACACTTCTGTAGTGTTATTATATTGATTTCCCCGGTCATCTGTACAGTTGTATTCTTCAGATTGCATTAGAAAAAGCCCATAGATCGTTCGCTCGCTCTCCCATTGGTACCAAATAACGGCGCCTCTCTTTAACTCTAGCCAATCACAGAGCGCCGCTCTAGGAATATCTTTTATCCCCATATAGAACTCTATGAGAAAGAAGCGCTCGCGTTCTGCATGATGCGCGGTGCCTAAAGCTGGCACTTGCCCCGCCGCTTTCAACCCAATCAGCTCATTTCTGCCTTTTACTGTAATTTGCGCGAACCTGCTCCCCGCCTTTAGAATATGATTGGCGTCAATTTTTCTCCATAGGTTATCATGGACATTGTCTGCTCCTCTTCTGAATTGGTCAATTCTCCTCCTTAGTTTATGATGGGACATTGTCCGCTCCTATTCTGATTGGCTGGTTTATGCCGAACAATTCAGAAGACTATAACCCTTACCGCCGAGCCAGTTTTTGAGGCCTCTCTGACAAGGCCCCATTATCTATTGTGAGAAATCCTCATGTGTCACTTTATGTGTAGGAATAACTTTTTGACACTTTAAACCTATCCATCGTGATCAAGATTGTTTTCCTCATGACACATTAGTACCCCCCTTTTTATTTTATATTTAAGATAGTAAGAAAATTTTGTCCAAAAAAATGCTTGTTTATTTGTGAAAAATAACAAAAATCGAATGACAAAATTTGAAAAATTTACCAATCTTTAAACTTCGAAATTTTCTGCATGTAAGACAGATAGTTATTCCACTTCAAAATCGTTTATAACTAGCATCTACCCATATATGTCTGCTGTAGTTTATCGGCCTAATTTTTTAAATGTCTTTTATTTTTTTTACGACATTAGGGGGCTTAGAAAATTTAGTAAGTAAATTTTCAAATTTTCAACAAAATCTTTGTCAAAGACACATTCTTTTTAGGGACCAGTCATTTCTAACGACTTTGAGTTGACCTGAATGTTAGATACCCCCTATAAATGCCCTCATCCTAAGCAAACTACACCCCCTTTATAAAGTATTCACAAACTGCATTCAGAGAAGTTTATTAACCCATTAGGTGTCTTTCAACAGGAATTAAAGCAAAGTTGTAAGTGAATTTCAAAATGCGTTTTTTACTTTTTTTGCAGATTTCAATATTTACTAATGAACATTATTCACAAGTACAACCGGTAATATTTGATCAGGGAAATGCAACTTAATTATTGATTCCCGACAAAAATGTGTGTAGGGGGGGGGGGGGTCAAATACTTTTATATATTATGGCGAGGCATGTCAAGGCAGAGGTTAACTTCTTAGGAGTGATTTTGTTTGTTTTTTTATCCATGAGTTATTTTTGGGGGAGGGGGGGGGAGGTTCTATTGGGATTTTTGAGAATTTATTTCTTTTTTGGAAGGAGAGTGTGCATTGTTGAAATGTGGGGAAATTGGGATGAGTGGGAGATTAATATTAAAATGTTGTGTGGAGGATAAGTATGTATATTGATATGGGGATGGTATTGTGTGGTGGGAATGTTATGGTGAGTATAAATTATTGATTTTTTTGTTTGTTTATACAAATTTAATACCCCAAATTGGAAACTAACAATTAAGGAATATATCCACGGGTGTAGTGGAGCATTATCGTAACCAAACAAGGTGTGTCACAAAAATTTTTTTAAGCGTTAGCTGCGATGAAAATTTTTAAAAAACATTTATTTCCATAATCTGCAATCTTTTACAGCTGAAAATTTTCACTATAATTTTTACAAGCATCCTGTAAAAAAACACCCAAAAACCTTGGTAGCAATTACTTCCAATTCAGCAATACCCTACATCGTGGGTGTACACTGCTGTTTATGGGCGCATGGCAGGGCCGTATAAGGAGGAGGAGTGTTACTTGGATTTATGAACGCGCAGATTTTTGTGGGCCGATGTCGCATATACAAAGCCCCCAAAGTGCCAGAACAGTGTAAACCTTCAGAAGTCACCCTTTTGATTCTCTCAGTCACGCTCATAAGATCTCATCCTGGGGTGCGAGTATTGTGCTTTTTGAGGTGCCCAGGTGTTCCAAATTTTTTTTTTGCTTGGCTAAGAAAATGAAGTGGGAACAAACGCAGTTCCGCCATTGTTTTTTGGGCGTCTTCAATTTATAACAACGTTCGCCATGAGCACTTATAAATATAGGATTAATCATATTACTATGGGGGTCGAGTACAATTACAAATATAATAGATTTTATATAGTTTTTTTAAGTTTATATTACTTTTAACACAATAGAAATTAGGTCCCTATACAAAATGCGTTTTATGTTGTCCTGCGTCTGATAGCCATACACGTTTATTCAGTTTTTCTGATATAAGGAGCTTATACATGGGCTTGTTTTTCTGTGGGAATGAGGTTTGACGCTTTTTACTTAGTAACCAATTATTCGGGGGGCACTATGCCGCTTTGATCCACTTTTATTACAAGTTTTTGTGAGGCATTTTGAACAAAATACAGCATATCCTGGGAGTGCGTTTTTTATTTTTAACAGCGGTCACTAGTGCAGTAAAGCTGACAGCTAGAGGTTACTTACTCAGCAGTCGTTACGATTTACAGCGATATCCCCAATTTGTAATTTTTTTTTTATCGTTTTACTGCTTATTCTACACAATAAAAACTACCATTTATTCAAAAGCGGAAAACACGTTTTTGCAATCGCCATAGTACTGAGAGCCATAACTTTATTTTTTATTTTTCTGTGTACGGAGCTCGTGTAGGGGCTTGTTTTTTGCGGGATTGATTGACGTTATATTGGTATCATTTTTGGGGGGGACCCTAGACATTTTGATGCAGTTTTAAATCTTCTTTTGGAAGGACAGGGGAAGAACAATACTGCAATCCTAGTAATGTTTTTTATTTTATTT
The DNA here is from genome assembly GCA_025379985.1 of Phyllomedusa bahiana. Lineage (NCBI taxonomy): Eukaryota > Metazoa > Chordata > Amphibia > Anura > Hylidae > Phyllomedusa > Phyllomedusa bahiana. The sequence goes on along the minus strand of JAODAL010077476.1, from coordinate 3,178 downwards.
TTCACAGCACTCACTGTGCAGTATCGTGAACCATTATCTTTAACTCTCAGGTCGATACGATTACGCGATACCCTATTTTATATAGTTTTTTTTAATTTGGGAAGCACTAAAAAAAAAAACACTGTGTTTTTTTATTGTGTTAAATAATATTTATGCACCGCTGGTTTTCTTAGAGAGCCCTAACTTTTTTTATTTTTCCAATAACCAAACACGTGTAAGAACTTTTTTTTTGCGGGATGACCGGACGTTGTTAGGATTTGTACGCGGTACTTTGCGTTTATATGAGTTTTTGATCGTGCTTTTCTACATTCCATTTTAATGTGCTCAGGATGCACAAAAATCGCAATTCAGTGACTGTTTTTTGTTTTTGTTTTTTACGGGCTTCACCATACGGTTCGGAGAAACGTGAAAGTATATATAGGGTGGATCGTTCACGCACGCGCGATTATCCAAATATGGGTACGTTACAAATTTATTACTCTCTGGATCTTTTCTTGGGCGATTTGGCGTTTATGTTAAAGGGGAAAAGGGCAGTGTATGTGTTTTACATTTTATTTTTTGTTTTCGTGTTTTACATCTTTTTTTTTTACTTTTCTTCACATTTTTTTAATTTCTCCCCAGTGAGGATTTGTAACAGCAAATTCCCGCCACTGAGGGGAAAAGCAATCATTAGATTGGCAGTTTATGAAAGAGGCGGAAGTCTGTGCGACAGCGTTACTGCTGTGCATACAGGACGCCATGGCAACTAGTGACATAACACCATGCCACATGCATTTAGTGAGCGGCCATTGAAACGTCCACCCAGACTACCCGGATGCTTTCCAGACCACATCCGGGGATTCTAGTAGGAGACCGGGCGAGCGGCATCCACTCTGCCGCTGCCTCGCCGAATCGTCTACAGGCACGCGGAGCTCACTCTCCTGCCTGCGGCATCATTAATCGCGGCATGACAGGCTGCGGTATATGATGCTTTTTTCGAGCCGCGGCCGAGCTCACTCCGGCCGGGGTGATGGGGCATGAAGCCAGCAGTAATTTACGCGCTGGTACCATGCCGCGATCGCGCGCGGCTCGCCCAGCAAGCCCGCCTATCGCCAAGGCGCGTATGCATCTACGCCCAAATGTCGGGAAGGGCTTAAACCAATTTGAATTGCTGTATTGCCCGAGCAATTCTCTCTAATCATTCCCTATGACGCCGGTCTCGGGCGACAAACGCATGGTTACGGGATTTAACTGATTTTATTTGGAGCGCGAAGAATCGGTTTAGCGAGTCTCTCTTATCTGAGATATGTTTTACATCTTAATAAAATTTATTTTTTTTATAATACTTTCATGCCGCACGGTGCGCTGAGCGCCGAGATTAGCCGGTGCGCTGCTCTCTCCCACGACTAAAAATGGAGAATAGTCTCGCGCTCTGATTGGCTGGGTAGCCAAGCCCCCCGCTGCTCAAAATCACCCCAATTCGCATTTTTAGTATTTTAAACTGTCCCCCCTTTGATTTGATTGGTCAATAGTTCCCCATAGTTTTAAAATGGTCTTTGCGCCCATTTTTTGGGCTAGCTAGCCAAGCCCCGCTAGCTCAGCCAATCACTTTTTCTGCTTTTTAAACTGTATTTTGGAACTGTCCCCCTTGATTCTGATTGGTCAATGTTTCATGGGTTTTTTTTAAATGGTTTCACTGTCGTCCATTGATTGGCCGGTTTATGCCGACCATGAAAATAGCTTTCAGTTTTAAAATTACGTTTTTCCGCTAATTTCCTATATCCTATTTCTGTTTTTGGATTTGGAAAGTGTTTTGTTTTTTGTTTTTTTTTTTTAAGGGTTTTCCGCTCTTTTTTGAGAAAAACCCTTTTTTTTGATTCAACTCCGCACCGAATGTGGAATTGTTTTTCGCTGTTTTCAAGGCTTTTTTCCCCCCCCGCACCCCCCCCGGGGACGGGGGGAATTTTCCCCGCGCAGTCCCCCCGGGGGGGCCTAAGCCCGCACTGCCCGTCCCCGCCCCGGCCAACACATGGGGCGCGGGGATTTTTTCCCCCCCTGTTGAGTGCACTCCCCCGGCGGCAAACTCAGGCGCAGCCCCGCACTCGCCTAAGTCCGCACTGCCCCAAAAACAACGGGAGGCCGGGGATTTACTTGTATGTAGAGCGCCCCCGGCCCGACAAAAATCGGGCCAGATTGCGGAAAAACTAGGGGGGAAAAGCGCCGGGACCCGGCGAGCTTCATACATTGCCCAAAAAACCCCAAAAAATGTGCAAATGCATTTTTCATTTCCCCCCCCACAAAGAATTTTTTTTGTTTTCCATTAGGGTTTGGTTTTGGGGAACCAATAAAAAAGACTTTTGCCCCCACTAAAACAAGTCCAAAACATCTTGTAATGGAAAAAAAAAAAAGTATTGATTTTGGGAAAGCAAGAGGAAAAAAAATGTTGCTATATTAAAGAATACTGGGTGGAAGGATTAAAAGGGGAACACCTACATGACAATTGTTGGAACAGACATCTGGATCACATTCTTCCTTCTGATTGGTCAGCTGCAGTTTCAGTAACAACCATGAAAAAAAGGGGGTGTTTATTTCCCCCTTTTTCAGTGACAAGGGAAGAAAAAAAGCAAAACAATTTATATTGGAAATCAAAGTTTTCCTTACGTGGATTACAAAAGGGTTCATCCACCTTCAACTGTTTTCATTTTTAATCATTTCACCAAAAGTCAAAGTGTTTTTTTGATATTTTAGTGAAGCAAAAAAAAGTAAAATATGTGCTTTTCCAAATTTTTTGCAATTAAAAAAAAATAAAAAATTTGGCGTGCATATGTTTCAGCCACCTTGAGTCAATACTTTTGGGACTACCTTAGCGCAAAGACGCTCAAGTCTGTTGGGTTTTTGTCAGCTCTGTAAAATTGGTTTTTGGGGAAAATTTGTCAAGTCCTGCCACAGATTTGGGAAATTTAGGTCAGGACTTTTCTTGGGCCCTTTTAATGAAATGCTTTGATTTAAAGGGGTTTTCTCACCCGCGTTTGCCGACTCGCAAGCAGTTTCCCCTCCTCTATTCCTCAAGGTGGTGGTTCTATAATTTTATTAGCATATACGCTTCTACTCTGACAATAGGGGGGAGCGAATCTTATTAAACAAAACCCAATGCTTTTATAAGTTGGGCGAATTTATTTAACGAAGGGAATTCGTTTGA
>JAODAL010077475.1:0-13259 GCA_025379985.1 Phyllomedusa bahiana | reverse complement strand
TTTGACTTTTTAAAAGGAAATTTTTTTAAATTTTCAGATATTTTGATTTTTTTCACAAAAAAAACAAAGTTTGTTGGATAAAAATTTTCTTACAATTTAAAACAAAATGGCACAAAAAAACAATCTTAAATACTTGGTTTGTAAAATGTCAAAAAGTTATTCTCACATAAGGGGCATCAAATTTTAAAAACGAGGCTTGTAAGGGGGCCAAAAAGGGGCTCCGTGGGTAAGAGGTTAATGAACTGTAATTTTGTGCCTTAGAACAGCTGTAGTCAAGTGCTGCAGCCTATTTGTGTTAGGCCTGGTTCACATCTGTTCGGGGTTTTTATTTTTACTTTTTTAAAAAAACAGAAAAAATAAGCAGGCAGCAGAAAATTTTTTTTTTTTTTGTAAATTTGGGACGAGCCTTTGTGTACACCATTATATGCATCCGGTATTACTGTTATTTTCGTTTTTTCTTTTCTTGATGGAAAAAGAAAACAGAGTTTAACAAATCCAACATAACCGGGGAATTTGACTTTTTATTTTGCAACCCCATTGTAAGCCTATTGTGTGCACCCTCATGCAACTTTATTATTAATAAAAATAACCAAAAGAATACCGACTATAACTTAGCTTTTACTCAAATATTTACGTAAAATCTTAAAAAGTGAAATATAAACAATTTTGGAAAAAATTTTCCCAAAACAGACTTTTAGATATATGGTTTTTAGTCATATACATTCAAATATACAGATAAATGCATACACTCACATGACCTGTTGTGGTTCAATGAAGGGTTTAGGATCCAAAATGTTTCCTCCAAGGTCCAAAAGGAAAATATCCATAAAAAATATTAAAATTTTTAAATTAATCTAAAAAACCCTCCCTGGAACCCCCCAAAAAGGGGGGCCGGAATAGAAATCGTAATCTTCGGGTGGAAAAGCCCCAAGGGAATTTGACTGGTATTTTTTAAATAAAGAATTCTCTAAACGATTATACTTTTAAAGAAATCCCTGTCAAAAATTTACATTTTAAATTTTTTTCCATCTGTAACAGGGTTTTGAACCCAAAAAACAGAGCTAATTTTTAAGGGGTCAACCAGGTTTTTTCTTTAAAAACCTCCGTTTTCCAATCTCTGATAATGATTATCTTATACTTATTTACCTCCCTCTAGTGCGCCCCCTACAGTTCCATTGCAAATTTTTTTTGGTTTATTGTCCAAAAGCCAACATTTTTTTTTAGTCCAATACGACAATTTATTTAAAGGCTTGGAAAATGAACTGTCGCCCCCACTCAGGGCGGCTTTTCAATGGTTTAACTTTTTCCCCAAAAAAATTAAAATCATAGACGGTTTCATTCCATGTGAAATGTCACAGTCTGTTTTTTATGGGCGAAAAAATTTTAATAAACGTGATCCTGGAATGCCTGTTTTTGACTCCACCCCCAACAGAACCCCTTACACTAACACATCAAATAAAAATAAAACACAAAGCACAGAACATGCAAAAGATTAAACTTCTGATCTGTCCATTAAAATAATAATCAAGTCTATAGATACAGATCACAAACACTTAGGGCAGGTTCACATCTGCACCCGAGGTTACAATTTGAGGTGGCAGAGGCTCCTAACCTGTGAACCTTGTCTGTTCTTCCTCACTGGTCGGTTTGAAGGAGAATCATTGCCATATGTTTATCCCTCCTTCTTTTTCTGGTGTGACGCATATCATAATAATTCTCTTATTCCAGGCTGACGTCTACCCATTGTTTAGCATCACCTTGATGTACTGTGGTATGTCGTGTTATATGTGAATTGCAACTATTGATCAATGGCAAATTATGTGTGATTTGTGAATTACTTTGCATTACATGTTTGCAAAATACCCATTGTGATTCTCTCATTATCTATTCCGAACTTTGTCCCCTGATGAAATAATGAAATGTAAGGCACATAAAAACATGTCAGGACTATAGATATCAGGGTTACTATAAGGGCTGTGTGTGAAAGGGAGAAGTTCTAGTTGGAGGCTGCCCTCTTCGTGGTGGTCACTCTGAAACTTTCAGGGTCTTAAAGGGGTTTTGCCACGAAGTATAATTGACGTGGGAAGCTTGCAAATGAAATAACAAACATTTTTCACCATTAATCATTATTAAAAATTCTGTACCGTTTTTGTTTTAGCTGCTCCTTTAATGATCCATTGTTTGCAGCTCATCTCCAGGGGATGCGACCAGGTGTGAGAGCTCCTCACTCCTGGTCAGATGCTCAGACATTACTTCTCCTCTCAGGCAGCTACTAAGTGTTCAAACCCCAGATGCTGTCATTCTGCTCCTGTCCTCTGTATTCCTTAGTAATTAGTCAAACAGTGCAAATACATAAAAAAGAAACCTCAATCAGGTATGTACATTGATAAAGAGAGAAAAAAAAACGGTTTGGTTCCTACAGGGATTTGAACCTAGGACCTTTGTGCCTGGAGGCAAAGACTTTACCTCTGAGCTACAATGTAGCTACTGACAATGCTTTACATAAACAGACCTTTCTTTGACTAGAGAGAGGCAAGGCCTGGTGATGTCATCCTGCTGGGTCACATGATATGTAATTAAAACAAATCACACACGTCCCCTTCTGAGCATACAGAGCTGAAGAGCTGGATGCAGGAGCTATGAAATGAGATCGTGGCAAAACTCCTTTAAAGGCCAAGAAGGGCATTATAGAGACACTGTTTGCCCTTTTTTCATTTTTTCCCTTTATCTCTCTACATCATCACACATGATGTTTCACAGAGTTACTGGCAGCTTCAGATATGCACTGCCTGGATAGGCTGTGGGGGGTTTTATAGCAGTGATTAACATATTTAGCTCCTTTGTAACTAGCTGAGCCGTTACACTGACATAAATGCAGGAGATTTAGGGTGACATGTCCCAATATGCAAGCGCCGTTTTTTTGGTCTGTTTTGCACAAAAAATACTCGACGCCATATTCTTGATACAAATGAACTGTCGGACACCAAAACTATGCGCATTATATGCCAGGCATGACACATTGTAATACACCTAAAACGGCGCATAATATATTGTAGCAATGATACGCAGTGCGCCTCCGTTATGCAATGCGCCTATTGAGGCACATTACATACACTAGTTATGATAAGCTATGCACCTCGATAGGTGCACTACATATACTAGCACTGATACGCTTTGCGCCGCGATTGCACAATCCGCCTTTTTCAGCGCAATGCTCCTTAAGTTTACTATGCAAGGTATACCAAACACCAGATTTTTGAAAGTATTGTACTTTCAGGTGCAATTTACACTGATTAAATGCGCCTGAAATCTGCTGCAGCGACTGCACTTTTCAGACATGTCGCCCTTAATCTTCAGTATACAAAAGCTACAGAACTCCGAGTAGTTAACACAAGTGCTTTACACTAACTGGTTAATCTAAACTTGTTAAAGATAAGGACTGCTCTGTCCTACCATGGTGATGTCACTCCGTGCTCTCTGTCTAATCAAGAAGGGAGATATGGACGGTAACCAGCGAAACCTGTTGCACTCAGAGCAGATAAAATCTCTCTTCCTGACCAGGGAAAAAAACAATGGCCAATTTTATTTTTGAAAAAAATCTTCCCTTTTCTTTTTACATGGGGGAAAAATTTTTTTGTGTGGGGGGGAAACCCCCTTTTGCCCCCCTGGACATTAGGTTTATTGGGATACCTATATCTTTTTGCTACCTAATTAGGTTTGTTTTTACTACGGATTTTCCCGTTGCCCCATTGGTCAAAACAGTATATTTTGGGACGATGGGATTTTTTTTTGTTTTTAAAATTTTTTTATTGAATGTTAAGTTCTATACACCTAGGGCGACATGTATGAACGGGGGCTGTGCCATTTTTTTCACGGGGTTTCCCCCTCTTAACCCCTCCCTTTTTAAGCCCCCCAAATCTTTTTTTTTTAAATGCCTCTACCTGTCTGGCCCAAAAAATGTCCCTAAGCCCCTGTTTTCCTGACATTGTTACCCAAAGCAAACAGCCCCAAAACATCATTTGTTTTGGAAGGGGCGTCGCTGGGCTGTTTTATTCGGGGTGGGGCCCCGAAAAAAAACCCCCTTGTCCCCCGGGGCCCCCCGGGGGCTCCAGGCCGTTGCCGTGGGCTTGGAGAAACCAAACGGGCCCTTCAGCTCCCATGTGCGTCCGCGGTCCCCCTTGAAAGCTGGGGGGCTTCTGCGGAGCAGAGAAGGGGGAGGGGCCCCCTGCTCCGCGACTTTTTTTCGGACCGGGCTTGGGTCCACATGCGGGGCCGGGGTCCTCAAAAGCGTGGGGGGACCCCCCCGCGGCCCCGGGGCGCCTAAAGCCGGCAGCGTCGCGATGTTTTAGGGTTCTTTTCGCGAGGGCTGCCTTCCTCCGGGCGCACGCGCTTCTTTAGGCCAGGGCCCCCCGGGAAAGTTTCCCGGGGAGGGGGGCCCTGGGGGACAAGCCCCCGTCGGGGGGGGAGTTAAGGTGATTTAGGGAATGTTGTTTTTTTTTAAAGCGTTTACCTGCCTCATTTCCCCCCCATTTTTCTCCCTGTGCCCCTATAATGCCTGCCTTTTGGCCCCCCTTTATCCCTCCCTTTTGGCCCCCCCTTTATACTGCCTTGTGCCCCTATAATGCCGGGCCTGTGGCCCCATACCCCTTTGCCTGTGGCCCCCTATGCTCCCCTGTGCCCCTTTTAATGCCTGCCCTTGCCCCCCCTTTATTACTCCCTGTGGCCCCCTATCCCTGCCTTTTTGGCCCCCATATCCCTCCCCTGTGGCCCCCCTTTATGCTGCCGGGGCCCCCCCAATTACTGCCTCAGCCCCCCTTTATTCTTTTTTTCAGTGCCCCTATATACCTTCTTGGGGGGCCCCCTTTATAATGCCTCAGTCCCCCCAAATACTGCCGGGTGGCCCCATATAACTGCCTCAGTGCCCCCATTTACTGCCTGTGGCCCCTATTTACTCCCGGTGGCCCCTTTTTCCCTCCCGGTGGCCCCATTTTACCGGGCCTGGGCCCCCCCATTTACTGCTTCATTTGCCCCTATATCCCTGAGGGGACTGCTATACCTATAATTAAGGAGTTGCTGGAAATGTGAGGTTTTTTAAGATATTTGTGCCCCCAAACCCTGGGGGAGAGTATTGGCGGGGAAAGCAACCCAGATAAAAGGGGTAAAACCGGGAAATGGAAAAGAGAAGGGAAAGGGGGGAAAGTAACGCGTTTTCAAAAAAGGACGTCTCCGGTGAGTCATAAATGTAAATGCAGGGTAATACTTAATTTTCTGCTGAGCTTTAAAATTCAACTAGTAATCCCCCAAATATGGTCCTTTTTAGGGCCGGGGGTATATGTTTTCCCGGGACCCTTTGGGTAAAAGTGATAGTCAAATGTGGGGTCGGGCCCGGATTATTTGACCCTTATGTAGAAATAGTTTTGGGTCTTGGTTTTGTGGGAGGGTTTTTAGTAACAAAACACTTGTCTGGTAGATTTGCTCCCCCTGTATTTGGGTTTTTTTTTTGGTGAAATGTTTAGGGGGGATTGGGCAAAAATGAAGGGGGAGAAGTTTTGAAAAAAGTAAATTTGTCATTGGTGTTTTTTTTCTGTTCGTGACTCTGAGGAGATGGACGGGGTCTGGGTGGGATGTGCAGAAAAATTTGTGACAGGAACACAAGGTTTTTCCCGAAAAAAAACCCTCCACAGTTCAAATGAGGAGTTTAAAAATGCGGTGTGAAACCCGCCCTACCCCGAAAAAACACAAAGGGCCCGAGCCCCGGGTGTTTTAGGGGCTTAGCAAAGCCCTGGGTCTTTGAGGAGATCTGCCCTGGGGAATGGGCAAACTTTCCGAAACAGTGTGGCCAAACCTTTTTGAAGGGCTTACAGAAAACGGGTTTTAACCCCTTTTTCTTTTGCCCAACAAAGGATATTTAACAAAAATATTGGGTGAACTTTTGTTATTGACCCAAAAATTATTTTTCCACCCTAAATTTCAAAAAAAATTCTTTCCAAATCAGACAAAGTGTTTTTGGATTTGTTTTCTCTTTTGTTTCATAGTTGAGGCCCCATTTGTGCAAATTTCAGACCTCTCTCATCTTTATAATTTGGGAGAATTTTGCACAATTGGTGGTGATAAACCCTTTTTTCCCCATGTATATGGGATCACAATAAGGATGTTATTTCAGCTTTATGTGGATTTAAAAAATTTGGAATATTAACTTTTTGGGTTGGAAAGATTTAGAAAGGAGAACTTTTCCCCTGGATATATTCTGTATGCAAAACCCCGGTACTTTGAAAGGTATTTTACCCTCAAAACCCCAAAAAATTGAACCTTTCTCATTTTCAGCAACTAAGACTATTTAAAAAGCTTTTTTTGTATGAAGATTTGGGTGTGTGTTATACAATTACTGAACCCCAAAGCTGCAAAAATAATTTTTGCACTCAGACTAAATTTTTAGCCCCAACATGTTTAGAATATATTTGTTTGATTGGAGATTTTGGGGATGGTGTAATATAATTCTGAACCCCCCAAAACTGCAAAAATTTTTTTTTCAAACAGATAATGTACAGCAAAAAACCACAATTTAAAAAAATTTCTTCCCGGGAGCTTCGGGAAGTTTGTTTTGCAAGAAACTCTACCCCCCAAAAGTTGAAAATTTATTTTTCTGTCCGTTTAATTTTCAGAAGCAACCCGTATTTGAAAAAGGTTCTTTCTTTAGGGGAAATTTTCTAACGGAGTCTTTGCCTAGCTGACCCACAAAAAAAGAAAAATTTCCTTTTTGGGCCCTCAATAAAAATTTTTTAAGGACCCAACCCGTATTTGAAAAAAATTTTTTTTCTTTTTGGGGGATTTGTTAATGTCCTTGGAAAAAACTCTGCTTCAAACATGGAAAAAAAAAGTTTTTTTATTGAAACCAAAATTTGTGCAAGAAATAGTATTTCAAATAGATTTTTTTAGGGGGTATCTGTTGTGGTGTCTTAAAAAAGAACCCCGGCAGCAACACAGCAAATCACAAAGGGTTTTTTAATCCCTATAATTTGCAAAATAGCAAAAAGGAGTAGACTAGATTTTCTTTCTATGGATATCTGTTGAATGGGGGCTTTGGAAGAACCCCGGCAGCAACACTGCAAATCCCAAATGTTCTTGAATCTTTAATTTTCAACAGCAAATAGGATTAGAACTAGATTTTTTTTCTATGGAAATCTGTTGCCCGGGGTGTTATGGAAAAACCCTAGGCGCAACACGAAAAATTGAAAACTGTTCTTAAAACCCTAAAATTTGAACCGCAAAACCCAAGGGTTTAGAACTAGATTTCCTTCATAGAATATCGTTGAACGGGGTTTTATGGAAAAACCCCCTGGAAGAAACACAGTATATCACAATTTTTTTGTATCCCATAATTTGAAATTAGCAAATAGGATTGGGAAATATTTTCTTTTTTATGGAATATCTATTAAAAGGGGCCCTTATGGAGGGAACCCCGGGCCCACCCAAACACACCCAAACCCACAACTGTTTTTAAAGCCCTATAATTTGCAACCGGGAAAATTTGGTTTTAGACTAGATTTTTTTTTCTATGGAAAAATCTTTTGAATGGTGTGTTATGGAAAAAACCCAGGCGAAAACCACAGAAAAATCAAAAACTGTTCTTGAATCCCTATAATTTTAAACTGGGCAAATAGGTTTTGAAATGGGAATGGAATGTGGGAAATAAGTACCTTGGCCCCTCACCATTCGGCTTTTCATCTTTTTTTTTTTTTTTTTTAAATTTCTTTTTAAATTTTTTTTTTAAAAATTTAAAAGCAGTTTACAGAATAGAAGTCTCTTACTATTATTTTTTACATTGGATACTACATATACAATTTATTTTTCTTTTTAGATAAAAAAAACACTAGGGGGTATATGAATATGTCCTTTCCATATATCTTGATAAGTGCTTTCAGCAGTATTAGCATAAACCCAAAAAACAAACCCCAACCATACCCATCCCCAAAAAACCCCAAGAGCATACCCATGATTTTTTTAGCAATTTTTTAATAAAGGCAAAGTCACTTTGCCAAGAGTTCACTCCTTTTGTTCAACTAACAGTAATAGGAATGACAAATGCCCCATTCCTTGCCCAATCCTGAATTAGTAGAGTAAGGAACGAGAAGGCAAACCTGGGGAATTGAGCCAAGGGCCCCAAAACCCTTCATTTTTTGAGCATTTCTTTTTGAGTATACGCCCCCCTCTCCAATCTGATGACATTATTTAATTTGTTTACGTATTCGGTTTTTTCATCTTCCTTTATTTAGCACATAATCCCGTGGAGGGGCTCACAATGGATGCATTCAGTTTGATAGCGACATCTGTTTCGCGCTTCATCTCGGCGCTTCATCTCGGCCATTTCTTTCTATGGAATATCTATTGAACGGGGTGTTATGGAAGAACCCTGAGATTTGCTAACGGTATCTTCTGCACTAGCTGTACCCACAAAAGAGCAAAAGTGACCTTTTTGGGCCCTCGATAACATTTTCAAGGACCAACCAGTATTTGAAATAAATTTGTTTCTATGGGACATTTGTTAACAGTCTCTTATGGAAGAACTCTGTTTCAAGCACTGGAAAAATAAAGTTTTCTTCTATCTCAATAATTTGCAGTAAGCAAACACCATTGGAAATAGATTTGTTTATATGGAAGATTTGTTAACTGTCTCTAATGGAAGAACTCCTCTGCTTCAAACACTGGAAAAATAAAGTTTTCTTCTATCCCAATAATTTGCAGCAAGCAAACACTATTAGAAATAGATTTCTTTCCATGGAAGATTTCTTAGCAGTCTCTAATGGATGAACTCTGCTTGAAGCACTGGAAAAAAAAGTTTTTTCTTAAATCAAAAAATTTTGTACAAAAGTAGTATTACAAATAGATTTCTTTCTATGGAATGCCTGTTAACGTTGTCTTAAAGAAGAACCCAGACAGCAAACAGCAAACCCAAAAACTTTTCTGAACCCCTAAAATTTTTGAATAGCAAATAGGATTAGAATACCTTTCTTTCTATGGAATATCTGTTGAACGGGGTGTTATGGAAGAACCCTGGCAGCAACACTGTAAATCACAACTGTTCTTGAATCCCTACAATAGGGATTGGTCAAGTGGTTATAGAGTGTAAGGTGAGGGTTAGGTAGGCACATAATTTTGTATTACATATTTATTTTAATTTTATTATGATTTTACTTTTCCCCACTTTTTATGTTTTTACTTCTTTTTTTAATCCTTTAAAGGGAATAATTTTTTTACTTTTTTTTTTTACATTAGAAAGTATTAGCATATTCAATATGCTAAAATTACAAAATCATTTACATAAATCACTTAGCACAGCAGCAGTCTGGCACAACAGTTTTTCCTACTCAGGCTTGTTTCCCAAAGACACCCATGGCTACTCTAGGTCCCCGGGGGCGACTATTCAGACTTTTTTGGCCCATTGGGCCCTGGGTGTCCCAACACGTGGAGCAGGGACTGTCAGACGTGGCAATCACAGGGGGTTTCAGAGACTGCTCTAGAAAAGGGCTGTTGAAGGGGGAGTCCCACTACAAGGTGCTTTTTATGTTAAAGATCTCAAAAACAAATTAGAGTCCCTCTTGTTTGAAAGGGAGGCGGAAAAATGTGCCGAGGGGTTGTGTGGCAGGGTTGAAAGTTTTCCCCTTTTTGGGAACACTTTTAAATTTTTATATATATATATATATTAAGGGTTTTGGTAGCGGGGTGGTGTCTCCGGGTAACGGGCACGTCAGCAGGCACAGAAATTTCCAGACAAAAACAGGGGTTTCTTTTAAAACTGCCCGCAGACGTTTTAGGCCGTGTTCGCACGGCTTATTCCGACGGATTTGTGAGCCGTATTGAGCGCACAAATCCGCCGTAAATAAGGGCGGGATGGGGGCGGGGCGGAGCGGGGCGGGGGCGCCGCTCCCGGCCCCATAGACAATGCATTGTTTACGGCCCCTTTCCGCCCCGTAATAATGTGATGTCCTTTCTCCCCCCGCGGCGGATTTGCCGAGCGGGGAGGAGCGACAGATTCCACTGTTCTCTATGACAGCAGTGGATTACCGTAATGACAGGGACGGATTGGCGCCGTACTGAAGCGCAAATTTTGGCGCGGAGTACGGCGCCAATCCGTGCCCAAATAAGCCGTGTGAACGAGGCCTTATTGTAAGCATGTGGTACAGAAAACAAAACAAACAAAACAAATCCTATGCCTGTCCGGCTCTAACTAAACATAAGGAATCCTTTTCTAACACAGTCCCGGGCCTAATCCCAGTCACCAAACATAACTGTATTACTATACCACAAGGAAAGTGCTCCCACAGGCTCTTGGCAGATAACCTGTTCCCAGGCTGAGAGACTGGGTGTCTGCAGCTCCGGCCTTATATAAGGCGGACACACCTGAGCCTAATTAGACAGCCCAAGGCCCAGACTGTCCAGGTGGAGTGGGGGCCCACCCTCGCTATCCCCACTCCAGCAAACCAGCCCTTGCAAATGGGTTTTACTAAACCCTAAATAAGAGATCTTTTAGATCTCTGACACTTCTAATTCTGGTTGCTGTTTACCTGGCAGACATAAGGTATCTTGGGCAGATATATACCCCCTCCAGGACCAGTCCAGACACTCTGTCACTATATATATATATATATATTCATTTTTCAGTGCACTTCTTATCTTCTATATCACTTGATTTATTATTGTTGTTTTCAATATCATTGATTCACTGCTATTTATTTGTATTTTTCCGGTGTTCTGAGTGAAATACTATCCTGCCTCATGTATATTTATTTTATGATTTTTAATCTTTCTAGTAGCTGTGATCTAAAATATAATGAGCCTGATTTATCAAAACTGTTAAGGCCGTGTTCACACGGCTTATTCCCGACGGATTTGTGCGCCGTATTGAGCGCACAAATCCGCCGTGAATAAGGGGCGGGACGGGGGCCCGGGGCCAGAGCGCGGGGGGGCGCGCTCCCGGCCCCTGACAATGCATTGTTTACGGCGCGTCCGCGCGTAAATAATTTTGCTTGTCACTTCTCCCCCCGCGGCGGATTTGCCGAGCGGGGAGGACCGACGAATCACTGTTCTCTATGAGAGCAGTGGATTACGTAATGACTCCGACGGATTGGCGCCGTATTGAAGCGCAAATCCGGCGTGGAATACGGCGCCACTCCGTCGGCAAATAAGCCGTGTGAACGGGGCCTAACAGTAAGAATGTCTTAGTTGCCCGTAGCAACCAATCAGGGCTTAGCTTTTATTTTTGAAACAGCTGTGGAGAAATGAAAGCTAAGCCCTGATTGGTTGCCATGGGCAACTAAGACATTCTTACTGTTAGACAGTTTTGATAAATCAGGCCCAATGTCTCTGTCCATATATGTTCTGTCTAAGAAAGATTATCATGATTTGGATTATTATAATAGAGCATTTTGGTGTCATCATTTGATTGGTATAAAGCTGTTGGATTTATGATGACTGTGCTTTATTTGCCCTATACTGAACTGGTGTTCTATCATCTCTTGTATGGGCTGCATCAGCTCCTCAGGTCAATATAGCTCATACATGCCAACTCTCCCATTTTTGGCGGGGGGGTCCCGCTATTTGGGGTCCCCTCCCGCCCTCTCGGGGGAGTTTTCTTTAAATGGCCGCGGCGACAGAGTAGCGCTAGTGCGCTACTCTTGCGCCGCCCGGCCGCTCCTACAGGCGGGTGAAGCGGCCGCTGCGCCCGCTTCACTCGCCCGGAGTCTCGCTGTGCAGGGAGGAGACAGGAGGGATCGCTCCCCCTGTATGTCCGGCGCCGGTGTGTGCGCTGCTCTCACGTCCCCCTGCGCCGCTGAGGAGATCGTCCGGAGCGGCCGTGCTGCAGGAGCCTGGTGAATTAAGTGGATTTTATTATTTTATTTTTATTAGCTATATGGGGGGCACTACCTGGCAACAGAGGGGGCACCTACCTGGCAACAGAGGGGACATCTACCTGGCAACAGAGGGGGCACAACCTGGCAACAATGGGGCACTACCTGGCAACAAGGGGACATCTACCCCTCACTGGCAACAAGGGGCATCTACTGGCAACAGAGGGGGCATCTACCTTGGCAACAAGGGGGCATCTACCTGGAAAACAGAGGGGGAATCTACCTGGCAACAGAGGGGGCATCTCCCTTGGCAACGGGGGGGGAAACTACCTGGCAACAATGGGGGCACCTACCTGGCAACAATGGGGGGCCCCTACCTGGCTAACAATGGGGGGCACCTACCTGGCTAACAAGGGGGGGCACCTACCTGGCTACAGAGGGGGCATCTACTTGGCTACAAGGGGGCATCTACCTGCCTGTAAGGGGCACTACCTGCTTATGGGGGGTTACTCCCTGGCTATAAGGGCATCTACCTGGCTTTCTTCCAAAACCGTTATGCGTTAGGTGGAGTGGGTGTGGCTTTTTTAAGGGGCGTGGTCCAAAAATGGCCATGCAAATTTTTTGCCCCGGAGCGCAAAGTCTCCTTGCTTTTTCATTTTCAAAAGTTGCCCAAATATGCTATAGCTACAGATCTGTTCGGTCTCTCCTGATAGGCTGCAGGCGCTGTTTGCTATAGCTACATACCTGGGGCGACATGTATGAATTCGAATGCATACTTTTTTTTTTACTTGGCGCCGACACCACAGTTCTAAATAGATATAGGAGAGTGTATAATAAGACAGAGTTTTGGCGCCTTACATAGATCTTAATGGCCAAACTTTGTATGGGCATTTGAGTGTAATGCGCCAAACTTGGCGCACTAAGCTCTATGTAATGCGCCAAAATTTGTCATATTCTACACTCTTCTAATTATTTAGAAAATGTGGTGTCGGCACCAATAAAAAAAAAAAATATGCATTCGAATTTTATTACATGTCGCCCTCTAAATGTTTCAATGAGATTTTGAGAGTGTAGAATACGACAGATTTTTGGCGCAATACATAGAGTTTAGTGCGCCAAGTTTGGCGCATTATACTCTATGCCCATACAAAGTTTGGCGCATTAAGCTCTATGTAATGCGCCAAAAATCTTCATACCGTCGTATTCTACACCCTTCTATGTCTATTTAGAACTGGAGTGTCGGCGGCAAGTAAAAAAAAAGTACGCATTCAAATTCATACATGTCGTCCCTGGTGTCCTCAGCAGCTCCTCACTGCAGGCCAGTAGTAGCCAGTAAACATGAATTCTAAAATGAAATCGAGAAAAAGTACTGAGGTAAGGTGAAATGAAGTAGTGAGACAACCCCATTAAGTA
>JAODAL010077474.1:0-13259 GCA_025379985.1 Phyllomedusa bahiana | reverse complement strand
ACCGCCTTTTAAGGCTGCATCCCCCCGGGACCGAGCCGACGATGGGGAAAATGGTCCCGCTTAATTTTCCCCTTTCTGCCGGGCAAAAAAGGGGGGTGCGGGGAATATGAGGTGGGCTGTTTTTCATTCGGGGGGGCGCTATTTCCCTGTTGTTTGGTCCCCAAAATACCTGTTCCAGTCCTGTTCCAATATCGGGGACTTTATGGACATTTTGAAAGTATTCATCCCTAAGAGGAACGCACAGGTGACTACTTATCGCAAGTATTTTACATTTTTCATTGGGGGATTTTAAAAGTTTATAAATTGTCTTTTTTGGTTTCCTCTATATACTGTTTTGAAATAGTGGATTTGTCACAGTTACGGGATTCTTTTTTGCAGACAGACCCGGAGGTTGTGTGACTACTGACTTTACTCCCGCTTTTACATTTAGGTCTTTTATCCTGTCGAAAGTCTCACTATGCTGATCATACTACGGGTAAACGTATCCCTCCTATTTCATCGGGTTTTTTACAACGGTAGCATACTAAAGAAACCAATTATTCTCTTTATAACCTTTTTAAAACTTTTTTAATTTGTAATACTTCAGTTTAAATTATGAAAACTCAAAAAAAATTTTTTACCATAGAAAAAAAAATTAAATATGGCAAAAGGTACCACACGAGGCTAAAGGGTGGTACAAAAAAATTGCTGGAAAGAAAAATATATGGCAATTACTAAAATTTAAAAAATTAGAGTGAGTACATAGTGCAGCTGCTGCATGGGCGAAACATTTAGGAATTTTATAACCTGGCACTAACCAGTTTTAATGCTTTAAAAACAGGTAAAATCCCCCAAATGTATGAACGTTCTTTGCAGGTATCATACAGGGCAGTGTAGAGCCAATACCAAAAATCCCCTCGGCACTACCTTTACCCGGGCCGGTTTTTCTTCTGCACATCAAAAGGGGCATATAGACCCAAACCAAAGCTGGCTCAGACACCACCTTTACCCCTGGTCGGCTTTTTTCTGCGGGTCATAAACGGGCCAGTGAGAGCCAAACCAAAAACTGGCTCGGCACCACCTTTCAGGTCTGTTCTTCTCAGGTCATACATACAGGCATGAAAAGGCCAATACCAAAAATCGGTCAGGCACCACCTTTCCCCGGGTCTGCTGTTTTTTCTCGGTCTCTACGGGGCGTATAAGCCAATACCACAAGTCTGGCTCGGGCCCACCTTTACCCGGTCTGGGGTTCTTCTCGGGAAACATAAGGGGGCAGTGTAAGCCAATCCACAAGTCTCTCAGGCACTACCTTCCCTGGTTGGCTTTTATTCTGCGGGCATAATAAGGCATATAGAGCCAATACCACAAGTCGCCACCCCACCTTTTTCCCCTGGCTGGCTTTCTTCTCGGGTCATACATAAGGGCAGTGTAGACCCCAATACCACAAGTCTGGCTCAGGCACCCCCTTTCCCGGGTCGGGTGTTCTTCCGGGTCATACTACAGGCAGGTAACCAATCCCACAAGTCGGGGCTCAGGCACCCCTTTTCCCCGGGTCGGGGCGTTCTTCTGCGGGTCATACATCGGGGCATGTAAGCCAAACGACAAGTCGGGCTCGGCACCCCCCTTTTTACCCTGGTCGTTTTTCTGCGGGTCATACATACAGGCCGTGTAGAGCCAATACCAAAAAGTCTCTCAGCACCCCCTTTTACCTTCGGGCTGTTTTTTCTGGGGTCATACTACGGGGCAGTGTAACCAATACCAAATCGGGCTCGGGCACCCACCTTACCATCGGGCGTTCTTCTCAGGTATCATAAGGGCTGGTGCCAATACGACAACCAAAAAAAACTTTGAGATTCTTTTTTCACATATTTTTGATCAAGAAATTTTACCCCCACGAACTTAAAAAGTATCTCATCGGGCAGCCCTACGCTATCTTTACCCTCAATGAGAAACCCAAAAGGCCCCTCACTGGGGGCAACCCACCTCCATTATCCGGAGAAAGAAAATAAAAAAAAAACCAAAACCCGAAAAACTGCACTCTTTAAAGGGCCTTAAATGGGCGGGTCAGAAAAACCAAATGGGGGGCACCCCTTCCTCCCCATAAAGATTAAAACCATAACCCAAAAACAACTATGGTTGCACAAAAACATTTTTGAAAAAACACTATCAACCTGGGGCCACTGGGAGGGGTTCGGGATATAAATTTTAAAATATAATATATATTATATAATTATATTATTATATTATATATATATATTTATTTATATATATAATACAAACCACATCCCCCTACCCGCAACACGCCAAAAGGGGGGAATACATTTTATAAACCATAAAAAACATTTTTTTCTTCTATCTACAAAAAAAAATTTGAGATTCTTGGGTTTTACATATTTTTTATCAAAAAAAAGTTAAAAACTGCCCACAACTTACAAAGTACTCGTCGGGGGAGTCCTCCTAATTTTCCTCTCCCAAAATGACAACTTAGGGTAGGGACCCCTTTTCCCCGGGGCTGGTTTCTTCTGCATTATATAATTTCAGGGAAGGGAGAGCCCCAAAACCACAATCTGCTCAGGGACCCCTTTAACCCCTTTTGGCTGTTCTTCTGCATCAAAATACAGGGGATGTAACCAATACCAAAATCTTCAGGCACCACCTTTACCCCGGTCTGGGTGTTTTTCTGCAGGGATACAACATGAGTGTAGAGCCAAAACCAAATCTGGTCAGGCACCACCTTTACCCGGTTTGGCTTTCTGCAGGGCATAATCAGACAGTGTAGAGCCAATACCACAATCTGGCTCAGCACCACCTTTTCCCTGGCTGTTCCCTTTTCAGGGTTATCATACAGGGCGGGGAGAGGCCAATACCCAATTGGTCAGGGACCACCTTTTCCCTGGCTGGCGTTCTTTTACAGGGCATACATACGGGGGGTACCTGCCACAATCGGCTCAGGACCACCTTTTTCCCCGGTCTGGTTTTTTCTAGGCAACATACGGCGTGTAGGCCAATACCAAAGTCTGGCTAGGCACCCCCTTTACCCGGTCTGCTGTTCTTTGCATCAACATACAGGGCTTTTAAGCCAATAACACAAATCTGGCTCAGACCACCCTTTACCCGGTTGGTTTCTTCTGCAGGGCATACATACAGGGTAGTGTAGAGCCAATCCAAATCCTCAGGCCCCCACCTTTTCCCGGTCTGGTGTTCTTCGCGGGCAACATACAGGGCATGTAGAGCCAATACTACAAGTCGGCTCGGGACCCCCTTTACCCTGGGCTGGCTGTTTTTCCGCAGTCATAAACAGGCCGTGTTTGAGCCAATACCAAATTGGCTCGCACCCCCTTTACCCTGGTCTGGTGTTCTCGCAGGCATACATACAAGCATGTAACCCAAAACCAAAGCTGGGGTCGGGCCCCCCTTTTCCCCGGCTGGCTGTTCTAACGTTTTTCTCTAGGTTTTTCGTCCAAACATTCACAAATATCAAACCACAAGTAGGTGCAAAACCCACCAAAACCCCCAATCTTTCGCATTAAAAAATTTTCTTTGGCGGGGCCCTTTCATACATTCTTTTTGGCTCAAAGTACACCAGAAAACTGGCGCAGTCCGTTCATTTCATGTCACCCTTAGGGTGCTGTCACACAGTGCGTTTTTTTTTTTTTTTTTTTGCAGAAATGTACAGCATTAATCTCTGTGCATTTCTGCAAAAAAAAAAGAAAAAAAATTGTGTTAAAGCATCCTTTGGCTATGTCTACACTGCAGTGGAAAAAAAACGACCTGAAAACGACTTACTAAAAACGTTCATGAAACTGAGTTTTCTGTCCACTGCCTTTTCAAAAGCAGCTGAAAAAACGCCTTTTTTTTGGGGGTTTTTCGTTTTTTGGGAGCGTTTTTTGAAACGTTTTATGAAGCTCTTGCTCTGCTTTTTAACGTATCCCACAAATTAAGCCTTGGATGTAAGCTACACCCTAAGGTCGAGTTAACATGATAAGTAGTCACTTCCTTTAGATCACTGTAGCCATTGTGAGCACATTGTCCTTTGTGTGCTGCTGCGTGCTACTACTTTATTAAATTTTGCACCAGATTCTTGCACCAAAATCCACAAAAACCCACATTATCTTTGCATACAGCAAAAATAACTATATTACCAAAATCTGTAAAGAAAAGGATTTTAGCGTCAAAATCCCAAAAAACGCATTATTGTGCCAAATTCCGTAAAAAAAAAAATATTTTTAGTGTCAGAAGCGTGATCAGTTTATTAGCGCCAAAATCTTTAAAGATATTGATTTTAGCCCCCAAATCCGTCAAAAAACGGATTCTGGCACAGAAATCCGTAAAAAATTTATTCATTTGCATCAAAAGCTAGATCACTTTATTAGCGCCAAAATCTTTAAAGATACGGATTTTAGCCCCAAAAGCCATAAAAAACGGATTCTTGCGGCAAAATCCGTAAAAAAAAACGTATTTTTGGCGTCAAGGCGAGATAACGTTAAATTTGTGCCAAAATCTGTAAAAACAATTATTTTAGTGCCAAAAAAACGCCAAAAAAAAACGGATTCTTGCGGCAAAATCCGTAAAAAACGTAAATTTTTTGGGGTCAGAACGAGATAGCGTTATTTGCGCCAAAATCTGTAAAAAAAAATTATTTTAGTGCCAAAAAACGTAAAAAAATGGAATTCTTACGGCAAAAATCCATAAAAAAAACGTTTTTTGGGCGTTAAAGCGAGGGTACGTTATTAGCGGGAAAATCTGTAAAAAAAATTATTTAGTGTCAACGTAATAAAAACTGATTTTTTGCGCCAAAATCCGTAAAAAAAACTATTATTGGCGTCAGAGGCGAGATAACGTTATTAGTGCCAAAATCTGTAAAAACAATTATTTTAGTGCCAAAAAACGCAAAAAAAGGATTCTTGCGCTAAAATCCGTAAAAAAAACTATTTTTGACGTCAGAAGCGAGATAACGTTAATAGCGCCAAAATCAGTAAAAAAAATTATATTAGAGTCAAAAAACGTAAAAAAACGTAATTTTGCGCCAAAATCCGTAAAAAAAAACTATATTGGCGTCCAGAGGCGAGTAACGTTATTAGTTTCCAAAATCTGTAAAAACAATTTTTTTAGTTTCCAAAAAACGCAAAAAAAGGGTTCTTGTGCAAAAATCCGTAAAAAAAAAATATTTTTGGCGCCTGAAGCGAGATAACTTATTAGCGCCAAAATCTGTAAAAAAAAATTATATTAGTGTCAAAAAACTTAAAAAAAAAGGATTCTTGCGCCAAAATCCGTAAAAAAAAACTATTATTGCGTCAAGGCGAGATAATGTTATTAGTGCCAAAATCTGTAAAAAAAATTAATTTAGTGCCAAAAAACGTAAAAAAAAAACGGATTATTGCGCCAAAATCCGTAAAAAAACGTATTTTTGCCGTCAGAAGCGAGATAACGTTATTAGTGCCAAAATCTATAAAAAAATTATTTTAGTGTCAAAAAAACGTAAAAAAACGGATTTTTGCGCAAAAATCCGTAAAAAAAATACGGATTTTTGCCGTTAGAGGCGAGATAACGTTATTGGCGCCAAAATCTGAAAAAAAAAATTATTTTAGTGCCAAAAAACGGATTCTTGCGCCAAAATCTGTAAAAAAACGTATTTTTGGGCGTTAGAAGCGAGATAATGTTATTAGCATAAGTATAAAGGAAAACTTATAGGCTCACCCCTCTTGCTGCTCTTATCCCGTTCTGTGTATCTCGAGCTTGCTCCTGCAGACACTTTAGCCTGGTCCACAGCGGCTCAGCGGTAATACACAGTGCACAAACAGAAAAGGCGGACGCCCGCAAGCACAAGACATACAGCTTCCGATCCAGTGAGTGAATGCAAATAAACTTTATTTGGTGCAATTCGGCAGTAGTACAAAGTAGGCTAAAATAGAACAACCTTGTCAACGCGTTTCGAGCTGCAGGCTCTTGATCACGACATTAAAACAATGGGGTATATTCCCAGTTTAAAAACAAACATTAGGCAATAAACTTTATACAATATGTATCACATCACTTCCTGTGCGGGCTATGGAATTTCTTAAAAGGGGGAGAAGGGCATCACTAATGGATAATGTTTAAATAAAGTATAATAGATCTGTTTTATAATTTAGACCTGGGGAAATCTTGTGCCCAGGTTCGTTATCCAGAATGCTTCTCTATATCGTACTTTACCCTGCCCAATCTCCACCACGTATGGTTTAATTTAACCTGTTCAATAGCATAGAATATAAGCTTTGAGCAATCTCCATCAGGGTTTCAAAAATTTTGGCGGCTCCTGAACCTGTAATTTTTATTCCTAATGCTAAAACAGGTTTCTTCCATCCTAGATTTTTTTGTTTTCTAGTTGTACAGCCAACGTATTTTGGAATGCATCTAATGCGACACTCTTGCTTTGACCGGGTAAAAATTGGTTTAGGTGTGTTGTATATGATATTTTCCCCCCTGGGTTGGGGACTGCAATCAGGGAGTGCCGAATTGCCGGAATAAGTATTTGCATTCACTACCGGATCCGGAACCGTAAAGTCTTTAAAGTTATTAGCGCCAAAATCTAGTAAAAAAAAATTATTTTAGTGCCAAAAAACGTAAAAAAAAAACCTATTCTTGCGCCAAAATCCGTAAAAAAACTTATTTCTTGGCGTCAAAGCGAGATAACTTTTTTAGTGCCCAAAATCTGTAAAAAAAATTATTTTAGTGTCAAAAATCCGTAAAAAAACGGATTTTTGGCGTCAAAGCGAGATAACGTTATTAGCGGCAAAATCGGTTAAAAAAATTATTTTGTGCCAAAAAACGTAAAAAACATTCTTGCGCCAAAATCTTTAAAAAAATGTATTTTTGGCTCAAAGCGAGATAACATTTTTTAGGGGCAAAATCTGAAAAAAAAATTTA
Source organism: Phyllomedusa bahiana (assembly GCA_025379985.1). Lineage (NCBI taxonomy): Eukaryota > Metazoa > Chordata > Amphibia > Anura > Hylidae > Phyllomedusa > Phyllomedusa bahiana. The sequence continues at coordinate 6,374 of JAODAL010077474.1, read as the reverse complement.
AATTTTGGTTCAAAAAACGAAAAAAAAAGGGATTTTTGCCCAAAAACCGTAAAAAAAAACCCCCATTTTTGGGCGCAGGGGCGAGATAATTTTATTACGGCAAAATCTTAAACAAAATTATTTTAGGCCAAAAAAAAAAAAAAAAGGATTCGGCCCAAAACCAAAAAAAACTATTTTCACATCATACAAATAACTTCATTACGCCAAAATATGTTTAAAAGGGGTTTTTAGCATCAAAACGAAAAATAAAACAATTCGATCCAAAAAATCTTAAAAAAAAACTTTTTTTTAAACGAAAAAAATAATTTTGGCAACATCGTTAGCGACCAAATGCACGATCTTTTTATTACAAAAGAAAAAAAAAGGGACTCACAGACACTTGATGAAATTTTGTAAGATATAACCTTTGTTACACCCCACTAAGGGGAAATTTTTGGGGTCTCCGGGGAGGGTTTTACATTAAAAATCCGGAAAAAAAACGCCCAAAAGACCCCCCGGGGCCTTTCCATAGACCCGTATAAATTTCGCCCCTCTGGCGTTTTTAGAGCATTTGCAAAAAAACCCCAAAAAAAAAAACACAGAAAAAAGAAGCTCATGTAGACAGCAGAAGGTTTTTTTTTAGAGTCTAGGGGAATGATTACAGTCTTTTTCCACGTTTTTAGAAGACGAAAAACGCGAAAAATGGACTTTTTTCTTTTGCATGTAGACATACCTTATTTTTACCTAAAAATTTTGATTTTATAAAAATGATTAGTTTGTAGGAAAAGGGTTGTTTACTTAAAAATTGTACCCCCAAAAATTTAAGGGTGGATTACCCTTTGAAATATAGATTTAATTTTAAAAAACACATATAAACAGAAAGGTATCTACTTTATTAAAAAAGGGAATTCAAGAAATCACATATCTAACCCCAAAATTGGGGAAAAAAAATAATCAAAATTTCCCAATAAAAAAAACTCTTTAAAAAAATTATGAATTAGCCCATACCGTATATTTTAAAAAAAAAAAAAAAAAAACAACTAGAATTTTTTTTTCATCCACCTCAAAAGAATAAAAAGTATAGAAAAGAATTAAATTTTGGGGTCTCAAAAAGTGGAATTGGTTCTAAAAGGGGGTTGGGACTTAGGGACAGCCCCGACGGGAAAAAGTTCAGCAACGCCTTTTGGTCAGTCCTTCCCCCCACCTCATCCAAAAAACTTTAAAAAACTACCATTTGGGGAAAAAAAATTTAGTCACCACCAATTGGAAAATTCTCCCATAAAAAGATAGAAGGCTGTAACGCATCATAGGAGACCCCCAACTATAAAGACAAAAAAAGAAACAAAACCGAAATACAGTCATTTGGGAAAAAATTTTTTTGCAAATTTTGGTGGGAAAAAAAGTATTTGGTCCCCTACAAACAACAAGATTTATAGGCCTCACAAAAACCTAATTTTTCTTTAAGGCCCCTGTCCCCCCCCCATTACCTGTAGTAATGGGACCGTCCCGAACTGTTATCATAAAAAAACCTGTCCCCAACCTCTCACACTCCAAACTCCACTATGGGGAAGACCAAAAAGGGGTTAAAGGGGCACCAAAACAACATTGTAGCCCTGCACCAGGCTGTAAGACTGAATCTACAATAGGCAAGCAGCTCGGTGTGAAGAAATCAACAGTGGGACAATAATTAGAAAATGGAAGACATAACAAAACCACTGATAATCTCCATCAATCTGGGCTCCACACAAAAAAATCCCAGAACCAAAACGGACACCTATAAATGACCTGCAAGAGCTGGGCCCAACGTAACAAAGGCTACCATCATATCACACTACGCCGCCAGGACTCAGACCTGGCAGTGACAGACGTGTCCCCCTACTTAAGCCAGTACTTTTCCCGGGGCCCATCTGAAGTTTGCTAGAGACATTTGGATGAAACAGAAGAGTATTGGGAGAATGTAATATGGTCAGATGAAAACCAAAGTAGAACTGTTTGGTAGAAACACAACTCTCTTGAAGGAGAGAGAATGCTGAGATGCATCCATAGAACACCATACCTACTGTGAAGCATGGGGGTGGCAACATCATGCTTCGGGGCTATTACTCTGCAAAGGGACCAGGTCGACTAAGCTGTGTACACGAAAGAATGAATGGGCCTTTATCATGAGATTTTGAGTGAAAACCTCCTTCCATCAGAAAGGGGCATTGAAAAGAAAACTTTGGCTGGGTCTTTCAGCATAACAATGATCCCAAGCACACGCCGGGGCAATAAAGGGAGTGGCTTCGTAAGATGCATTTAAAGGGTTTCCTGGAGTGACGTACCCAACTCTCCAGATCTCAACCCCCATAGAAAACCTTTGGAGGAAGTTGAAGTCCGTGTTGCCAGCGACAGCCCCAAAACATCACTGCTCTAGAGGAGATCTGCATGGGAATGGACCAACATACCACAACAGTGTGTCCAACCTTGTGTTTGACCTCTGTCATTGCCAACAAAGGATATAGAACAAAGTATTGAGATGAACTTTTGTTATTGACCAATACTTATTTTCCATCATAATTTGCAAAATAAATTCTTTCCAAATCAACAATGTGATTTTCTGATTTGTTTTCCTCATGTTTTCTCTTATAGTTGAGGTCTACCTATGATGTAAGTTACAGGCCTCTCTCATCGTTTTAAGTGAGAGAACTTGCACAATGGTGGCTAAGTACTTTTTTCCTCCGCTGTATTCTGCATTTAAAACAAAAAGATTCTTATGTAATCAGCAACTGAAACAATATACAAATGCCGTTGAAAAGAGGCGAAAACGCCACAGAACTTCATTACCATAATAGCAAACTGATAAACAAATCTATTCTGCCCAGAGAGAAGTCATCCGTGACTGCTGAAATTTATACTCACTATCAGCAAATGCTCTGAAGCTTCTTTATGGCCCAAAGCGTCTGAAACCTTAATATTAAACCGAACAGTTTTTGAAAACCATTTAGACTTTCACATTGATCTTATTTTGTTGAAGTTTTAGATTAGATATTAGTGCCAAAAATGTTTTTCTTTGTGTACTGTATTTCTGTTCACAGTGTGATCTTAAAGAGATAAATTTGAGATTAAATTAGGTCTATTTTCCCCCAGAAGCAGCGCCACTTTTGTTTACAGGTAGTGACTGGTATTACAAAGTTCATGACATTAAAGGGATTGTCTCATTACAAAGAATATCTTTCAACATGTAGGGAACAGTAAATGAAGGTGTTTTCTAAATAGATTGCTTTGTTTATATTTCTTTGTTGAGGAGATAAAAGTGATTTTATTATCTCTGAGTACACTCAGGTTTCACTAATTTTTATAGACCTGCTCTGTCCTGCTCTCCCTACTATTTGTCTTATCTGATGTCATCTCACAGGTTGCCCACGGATCTGCCTGCTGCTTGAGAGCTTGAGTGTTATCTGAAAAACAATCACAAGGCCACACTATAGACTAAACCCAGTAGCAGGCAACAGAAGCCCCAGTGCTACTTGGGAAAGATAAAACAGGTGCAGATAACTAATGAGCAAAAGCTCACACAGCCCTTTACTAGGGGAGCAGCTGAATGATAAAAAACTGCACATCAAATAACTACCAATTCACACCTTTGAAAAAAAAGGCACGAATATTCCCGGGGAGACTGCGAAAAAAAAAAAATATGATAACCAAAAACTAAAAAAACCCCTTTATTATGGGGGGGGTTTGATTCTGTATTTAACTGATATAAAAAAGCGTTTCCCCAAAGGGAGCCTTTTGTACAGATAATGGGTGAACTCTGGCTTACAGTCTGGGGTTGAAAAAACATTCATTGGCGGGCTGCTCGCACTTGGGGGTGTCTCACAAAAATATTACATATCTCCAAAAAATTGGGATCTCGCAAGAGAACAAGAGTGACTTTTGTCATATATTTATATTTTGCCTAGGAAAACCCCTTAAAATCTATCGTTTCTATCTATTAAAACTAAAACGTAATTTTTTATTTATCAACCTTAACCTTAACACATATTTAAAAACTGATCTCTATCCTCATTTTTTAAAACCCTTTTTGCTTCTGAAAGGGGGAAAAAACTCCCTTTTATCATAAAGTCTGGGGGAAACCCCCCAACCTTTTTAACAAGAGCCTTAAAATTTCTAAGCAAATACTAGTTTCAGTAAGGGCCCCCACCCAACAAGGGGCTGCCCGTCCCTAATTCATAGACACAGAACAAATTAAGGCCCCCTTGGACACCTCTCCAGCGGGTGACACTTGTAACAGAGGGAGAGATCACTTTTTAAAAAACGTCTTGGGCCTGCCCCTCCCCGAATGTTTTCGCCAGCTAACCTGGGGTTTTCAAGGGGTTGGGTTCGATCCTTTGGTCTGATTTATTCCTTTTTATTTATGTTAGCCAAAGAGCCTACAGTATTATTAAAATATTGAATATTACATGTGAAAGAAAGTAGTTTATGAAAAAATCTTGAGCAAAACTTCAATGCGTGGAACATTTTTAATGGGGCCTGCAGCTCTATTGGAATGAATTTGGATATTTCTACAAGGGAAAGGGCTTTTGGGAAGAAATATGACAGTGGGTTTTTGTACATGGGATTCATTTTCCCCCAATGAATATGGATTTTAATATTGAAAAAGAAGGGGGTTATGGGAAATTGACAAAGATGGCATGGCGTGTAATGTATACCTAGTCTGCTTAGTTCATTTGGGAGGCACGCAGTTGAATAATAGAAGAAGTGAGACGGAAAGGCCCACACAGGGGGGGTGGGGGTTTTTTTGGGGCAGTGCATTTGGGACGGGGCAATACGGTAAATGGGGGCGCAAGCCCGTTATGGAGATGGCGAATTTGACTGAGGGTTTTTGGCTCAGAGAGCATGGGGCAGCTTTAGCGGCATGTTAATGTGGGCGCGGAAGGGGGGGGTGGGCTTTTTGTGGATTTCTGATGGGTAATTGGGAGCCCTGAATGGGGTGTTACTAACATGATATAAAAGGAAAGTGAGCTCAGCCCCAATTTGGGGATCGACCTTTAAGCCTTGGTTTAAACCCAGGTTAGCTGGCCAAACATGTGGGCCCGGAGGTCGGGCATGACTTTTTTAAATTGTGATCTCTCACCTCTGTCTACAAGTGTCACCTGCTGCAGACGGTTGTCACAAGGGGGCCTTATTTGTTTGTGTCTATGAGATTAGGGACGACTGCCCAAGTAGTTGGTTTGGGGGATCCCTTACTGAAGCTAGTACTTTGCTATAGATATAAGGCTCTTCCTGTTAATAGGGGGGGGTTCCCACCAGACTTGATGATAGAAAGGGGGGTTTATTCCTCTTTTCAAAAGCAAAAAGGGTTAAAATGATGAGGATAGAGATCAGGTTTTTAAATAGTGTGTATAGAGGTTAAGAGTTAATACAATAAAAGTTACGTTTTAGTGTCTAATAGATAGAGAACGGATAGAGTTTAAGTTTGCCTATGGCAAAATAGTAAATATAGTCACACAAAATATTGACACCCTCTGCTCCCCAGTATTTTGGGCAAAAAGATGACATACTGGAAAAATATTAAATAAGAGGTGTTATCTGATCTATCAAACAAAGGAGACTAATTAGTACTGTTTACTTTAGCTCTGAAGCTTCTCTGGACTTTAGAGCAGGAAACGTTTGTCTAATGTCAGAGTAATAAGCAGAGCTTTGAGTGTGGAGCTGATATGCTAGTCATGAATGAAAGCTGCTTCTGGCTCTGAAACGGCATGGTAAAACAACCCCTTTAATATTTTTATTTATCCCTTGCAGTAAAAAAAAATGTAGTGTAGCAATCTCTTACATGGAGTGTGTTTTACTTTTTCTTTTTATAAGAAACATCTTCTCTCCACTCTATTCACTCTCCACTCTATTAGGCTAAGTCTACACAACATGGTTTCTTGGTCGGATTTTCAGATGGTTTGCAGATTTGGTAACCATCTGAACATTGACAAGCAACCGTCCCCATAGACTTCAATAGAAAATCTGCTCAGTAGTCTTCACTGAACAGATTTTCAGCCGGAGGGACTTTCAAACCGCCGGAGTTCCAATAAACTTGGAACATACCTGATCTTCTGCCCGGTTATCAGGCGCAAGGTGTGCTAGTCAATGGTTAAGGGGGATGGGCAAATTCACAAACCGCGAATAAGATCGTCCCCCAAAACCATTGAAAACACAACAAAATACCAGTCGGATTTGGATTCTGTTACACTTGCCGTCTGGCCGTAGCCTTAGAGTAGGTGACTTTTTTTTCTGTGATGTCCTTAAAAATAGAAAAAAAGTTAACTCACTTCTGAAGGTTGCTCTGTTCCAGCGTCCGCCCTCTACTGGTGCTCCCTGCCAATGATGTCATGTTAAGTGATCATGTGACTTGAAGCCCATGAAAG
>JAODAL010077473.1:0-13260 GCA_025379985.1 Phyllomedusa bahiana | reverse complement strand
CTAAATGCACGAGTTGCCCCCATGTGATTGGCTGATTAGAAATTAAGTGTTAACGAGCAGTTGGACAGGTGTACCTAATAAAGTGGCCGGTGAGTGTACCTATCTATTGAAATTGCATGATTGTCATCTTTTTACATGTTGTTAATGAATGCTTTCATTGGTTTGCGTGTTTAATTTTTTCAATGCTTTTTTCTACTTTTAGTTGCTCTCATTATTTAGTAGTTGTCCAAACATTCAGCAATGCATGCAGTATCTGACACATGACACAACGACTTTACATTCTAAGAGGACCTGTCATTTTTTTAAGTTAAATAAATGGTATTTACACTTATTCTCAAGGCTTTGGGGAGCTATTAGGCACTGTCCATGGCCTAGATTCTCTAGTTTTTTTTTTTTTTTTAAATTGGGGCAAATAAAGCTAAATTTGGAATTACTGCTTAATGTTATCTTTTTTTTTTTTAAAGGGTTTTCTTACTACAGTGATTAGCTTTTAACATGTAGGGGCAGATAATTGGAAACTTTTTCTATATACTTTGCTGATTTTTCTTTGGTCAGGATATTAAGATTTTATCTCATCTTAGAGCACACAAGTTTCAGGTTAGAGTACTGTCTGGGTGGCAGGTTCATCCATTTTTCATGTAACCACCCCCTATTTATGAAACATGGCTGGACCATTGTAAACTTGGCACTTCTCACCGTTTGTTTCACCCATACACCCTAATAGATTGTAAGCTCTCATGAGCAGGGCCCTCACACCTTGTGTCTCATCTGTAAGTACTTTTAATGTGTAATGTCTGTACGTTTACCCTTGAATTTGTAAAGTGCTGCGGAATATGTTGGCGCTATATAAATAAAGATTATTATTATTATAATTATTATTATTATTGTTATCTCTCTCCCCCACCTCTCCCTGCTCTCTCTTATTTCTCATTTCTCTAAGCTGCCACCAGTCATTCGCTTTGACCATGGTGTGTCACGTCCTGCAGAGTGTTATCTCTAGTAATGGACTTTGAAAGCTTCTCATTAAGTTAAGTAAACACTCTTTAGAGCTTTGCAGCCTTGGTTCTACACTTTATTAATATCTTGCACTCATTGTTAGTGTAACAGGAATAGCTATTAACAGCAGAGCTAATGTGTCAGTCACTGCTATAGACCCGCCCACAGTCTGAACAACATGTTTGATTCTAAAGCAGGTTGTGACTGGGAAACTGCAAGGTGAGAAAAACCCTATAAGCAACAATTTGCATGTAAAAACCTTTTTCAGCTTAGGGTATTTGCATAGGCTGAAGCAATGTAACTTCAAGATGACCAGCTCATTAACTTCAAGTAAGGTATTGCTATTTTATGTAAAGGGAACTATCACTAACACATGATTATGCTTGTTTGTAAACATAATTATTTGAATAAGTAACAGCATGGAAATGATAGGGAGATGATTCAATGATTCAATAAAGATAGTAACTGGTATTTTTTTGCAGTTATTTCAAATGCACAAACTAAATTGAGGGTTTTGAAATATTTGTATTATATTTGTATTATAGAAAATCTGTGGCACTCCAATAAAGCACTATTTCAATATAATTTAATGATCAATACTGCAGAATAAGATTATAGAAAATTGGATGATTCAGATTACTGTTTAAGAACTAGTATAACAACAAATCTTATTAGTTTCGAATATCAGGTAAAATTCATGGATGTCAGCTTTGTTGCAATGTTCGGCTAAGCAGAGCCTTTATCAAGAGACATCTAGAGGATAAGAAAAACACATGTGAGAAAATATATCCTATAGAGTACAAAAAAATCAGGTAACAGGGTGTGGAAGATAAAAGGGGCAGGCAAGAAAAGAACTAGAGAAAACCAGGGTATGGAGACATAAAGAGAGAGAGGGGAAGGAGAGGGAAAAGAAAGGGAGGGAGGGGGAAAAGGAAGAAGAGGAGAAGAAGAAGTATTCAGAGGAAGAGAACTAAGGAAAGTGAGTTAAAATATAAGAAAATAGAGGGAATAAAGGAACAAGGAAGACTATAAAAAAGAAGACTAGAAAAAATAGCTGGAGACTAAAGAGATTGTCCACAGGATTGTTCCATACCCTGTCATCAGAACAAGCCGATAAATTACATGGCCAAATGCTTCTCCGACAGAGCCTACCCATCACAATTACTGACAGAACGCAATACACCTATACGTACTCCTGACCACTATACTTAACGGCAAACTAATTGTATTCCTCTGATCACAACATCCCTCTTCCCCATTCTTTGGTGTGTGTGACCATTTCTTCTAATTTGAAATATTTGTATGGTATACTGTAGATTTTCCTGTCTGAAAATGCCAAAATGATTAGACTATACAAGGGTCATCATTTGGAGTTTACATACAGTAAATAAGTTGTCATCCTACTTGAAATTTCAATTTACCAGCTTCAGCCAAAAAGTACCCTCTTCATAATCAATGTCAGATTATAGTATGGCCAAAAGAGGCAATTAAGGACTTCCATTTATGGATCAACTATGCATATCACCAAAACTATGTGCCTGGCAATTTACTGCAGTCACACTAAGTTCTGCCACTGAAACTAGTATTATTTAGACACTGTAAATATGTATAATTTAGCTATTAAAGCACAAAGAACTAAAACTTAAAGGGGTATTCCCATTTCATTGATTAGCTTTAAACATGTAGGCAAAGATAAATATTATCACCAAATACATTGCTGATCCAATTATGCTTCATTTCAGAGTTAAAACAGATCTTACCTCTTGATCTTATACACAATCTTCCTTAGGTTTCCGACACCTCTCTCTCTGCTCTGCAGTCTCTACAACAGTAGCTAAGATGGTGACATCACTTACTTTATCAGCAGGAAAGAGCTTGGTTATGTTACTTACTGACAAACTTTAATACTTAAAAGCTCTGTATCCTTCTACACTGCTGTTTAGAAACCTCCATTACTATTGTCCATTTAACAGGATCAGAACTGCCCACAGGAAGCCTGAACCTGAAGCTTTCTGTGAAGAGCAGACTATGTGAAACAGGTTGGTGAGAACAACCCTTTTACTACTGTAGTTGATGGCCGTAGACTTTAAAATTCTGAATGATGGTTGTTTAACTCTGCATGGCCATTTTAAAATGTCCATACAGAGTTTGCAGCTGCACCTTAAGGGTGTATTTACACGGTAGAGACCAAATACCAGTTGAGAAATACCCATGCACCTATAATTTACTTTAATGTGCTACCATTAGTTTATTTTATTGCTAAGATTGGCTCAACTCTGGACAACACCATGTAATTTTTTCACGTAGAGGTAGATTGTTAGCTTATTTATATTGTGGGTGTTAGCATCATGAACAGGTAGGCAGCATAGGCTTCAACAGACAGTGACACAGGATGTAAAAGTCCAAGTTCAGGCGCTTCCTGGGTTTATTCAGCACACATAAACAAAACAAAGGCCTTGAACTTCAGGCAAGACATAAATGAAAGACCTGCTCGGCTGAGCACTTACTAGACAAAGGATTCCTCTCTAAACTCACAGTCTGTAGATCCCAGTGTGGCTTTCCTCTTAAATAACAGAGGTCCAACAGAGACAACACAGGCCTGTAGACCCAGGCTTTGTAGAGCCTGATACCAGCCCCACCTGGTACGTGGGAGTGGCCACCCACCCATCATTTTGACCACTCTAGGAAAAGCCGACCCGGACTAAGCCGATTGGAACCACTTATAATAAGCCGTGTCAGTAAAATAGCATTACTGACACACAAAACTGTCAGCTTTCCTTCATCGTGACACACCTCTGTCCATATACTCCATAAAGCCGCATAACAGAGTACACTAGGGTAAATATACCTTCCCTCAGCCACTCTGCCTGTCACCGTTTCACATACCCTCCGCCTCTGTTCGAACCTGTGGGTTTGGACACTTTTAGTCACGATGTAGTGTGTTCTGGAGAGAGCACCAGAATTACCCTGTAGCTTCCCATTTCTATGCTCCACTGTAAGTTTGAAATTTTGATATGTTAGGAACCACATTGTGACTCTAGCGTTCCTTTCCTTCATCTGGCACATCCAAGTTAATGTAGAATGGTCCGTGATTAATCAGAAGTGATGACCCAATAAATAATATTTGAGGGACTCAAGGGCCCATTTAATGGCCAAGCACTCCCGCTCAACAATACTGAATTTTTTTTCAGCAGGTGTGAGTTTCCTACTCTTCCCCATCTATCATCTGGGAAAATACTGCACCCAGTCCCATGTCAGATGCATCCGTCTGCACAATAAATTCTTGTTTAAAGTTAGGGGTGATCAGTACTGGCCTGCTACAGAGAGCCAGATTTTAAACTTGGAATGCCCTCTCTGCCTCTGGGTTCCAAGTGACCATGATGGAATTACTGTGCAGTGTCAGATCCATGAGGGTTGCGGCTATACTAGTGGTTTTGAATGAATCTCCAATAGTACCCCCACAATACATAAAAAGGCTCTCATCTGTCTTTTTGTTGTGGGTTGTGGCCATTCCTGTATAACTTGCACTTTATTGATCTGGGGTTTTATAATACCCCTACATATATCCCAGGTATCACGTATCTTCCAGACCTAAGGCACACTTCTTAGGATTTGCTGTTAGCCCCACTTCTCTGAGGGAATTAAGTATGGCCTGTACCTTGGGTAGATGGCTGTCCCAGTCCTCACTAAATATAATGATGTAATCTAGATATGCTGACGGATAACGACGATGGGGATTGAGGATGACTTTAACCTTTGAAAGGTTGCTGGAACCCCATTCAAACCAAAACGTAAGCAGATATGCTGGTACAGACCGTCTGGTGTGGCAAAGGCTGTCTTCTCTTTGGCCCTATCAGTAAGGGAAACCTAACAGTAGCCCTTAGTTAAGTCTAGGGTAGAGAAGTACCTGGCATAACCTAGTCTCTCAATTAACTCATCTACCATTGGCATTGGGTAGGCGTCAAATTTTGACACTTCATTAAGCTTCCAAAAATTGTTACAGAAGGGTAATGAGCCATATGGTTTTGGTATCAGCACAATAGGGCTTGACCACTCACTTCTGGACTGCTCAATCACCCCAAGATCCAACATTTTCTGGACCTCCTCAGATATGGCTCGACTGCGAGCTTATGGGATCCGGTATGGTTTCAAATAAACCTTAATCCCTGGTTAGTCACCATGTCATGTTTTGTGACATTAGTATGTCCTGGTTATACTGAAAACAGATCTGAATTATGTTGTATAAACTCCCTGGTCCCTTATTTCTGTGACTTGAACAGGGACTCTGACACACACACCTCTGGAACGACAATATGGGGGTCTCTGTGTCCATCCATAGTTTAATTAGATTTATATGGTACAACTGCTCTGGCTTACAGCTACCAGACTGGGATACTTTATAATTTACCTCCCCCACCTTTTCGATTATTTCATAAGGTCCTTGCCATTTCACCAGGGAATTCCTTTCTAGTGTGGGAACCAACACTAATACCTGATCCCCAGGGCTAAAGTTCCTCACTTTGGTGAACCTGTTATATCCTCTGCTTTGGGCTTTCCGTGCCTGTTGTAAATGTTCCCTAACAATGGGCATGACTGCAACAATTCAGTAGTGTATTAGGGAGATGTGTTCAATAACACTTCTGTAGAGGGTGGGCTCATGCTCCCAAGTTTTCTTGGCTATATATCATGTCTGCACATTTGATTCTGGAGGCTGTTCAGTGTATGCAGTGCCTGTCTGCAAAGAAATAGTTAATCAGCACTCAGCTGACACCCATCCCATTTCCTAGGGGAACTATATAATCCAGGATCTCGTTTTCCTAGGTGCCTGAGATTTTGTTGCACTGTGTTAGCTATGCTGTGCTGGTTTGCTACATGGCTTCTCTAGCCATTTCTGTTTTTGCTTCACCTGGACTTCTTGGGGAAGTCTGATGTACTGTTTTGTTTTTTATCTCAGGCCTAATATGGATCCTCAAGAAGTAAAGCCTGTTCAAGGTTTATCAGTAGATTTGTTCAAACTGGCTGAATGTCTTAGGGCAACAGCTGAGGCATTTAGAATGGCTGCCCCTCAATTTTTTTCTGACAATTCTGTGCCCACTGCCACATCTGGTGACAATCCTGTGCCTGAAGCCACATCTGGCGATGATCCTGTGCCCATTGTCACATCTGGTGACAATCTTGTGCCTGCTACCCTGTCTGGCGGCAAACCAGTATCCAGTGCCACGTCTGGTGATGGTTTGGTGACAATCTGGTGTCCAGTACCACGTCTGGTGATGATCCGGTGTCCAGTGCCTTGTCTGGTGATGATCTGGTGTCCAGTGCTACGTCTGGTGACAATCCGGTATCCAGTACCATGTCTGCCTATCCGGTGCCCAATGCCACGTCTGCTGATGATCCAGATCCCATACGCTGTATTGAGGGTCCAGGGGACCCTTGTTAAAGGGGAAGGAGTACAGTTGAGTTCTGCATATTTGATTCTGGAGGCTGTTCAATGTATGCAGTGCCTGCCAGCACGGAAATGGTTAATCGCCACTCGGCCATTCCCTAGGTGAACAGTATAGTCTAGGCTCTCGTTTTCCTAGGTGCCTGAGATTTTGTTGCACTGTGTTAGCTGTGCTGGTTTGCTGCTGCATGGCTTCTATGGCCATTTCTGTGTTTGCTTCATGAGGAATTCTGTTTGGTTACTTTAATATACTGTTTTATATTTTGGCTTTCTGGACCCTCTGTTTTTCCCCCAGGGTCCCTAGGAACCACCTTTTTGTTTATTAAGTTTTTTTTCCTTTTTGTGTTGTTGTACGTGTTAGTTTTTTAATAAAGTCCTTTTTACAACAACCTGACACTATATGAAGGAGGCCCCGTGGACGTCTACCATAGACCAACTCAAACGGAAAGAACCCAGTGGACGACTGTGGAACTTAATGGACCGAAAAATTAAATATGGCACCATACAGTCCCAGTCCTCCCCATGCTTATTGAACACCCTCTTAAGCATATTTTTAGCATCTTGTTGAATCTCTCAACAAGGTCATCTGTCTGTAGGTGATACACAGACTTATGCAAGTGCTTGATATCCAGCGGTTTACACAAATCCTTCATGACCTTCGACATAAAGGGGGTTCCTTGATCTGTAAGGATTTCCTTCGGTATACCAGAACAGGAGAACATATGACGTAGTTCTTTTGCAATACCATTGGACAATGTATTTTGCAAAGTAATGGTCTCTGGGTAACGTGTGGAGAAATCTAACACCACCAATATATATTAATGACCCCTGGTGGACTTTACTAAGGGGCCGACTAGATCCATAGCAACCTCTATGATGGGTAATGGTACAAATGGACTATGGTAATACGGCATCGCAGCCATTAACTGACACTCTGGGCAGTACTGTTTCACATAAACCTGGACCCCTGGCCAAAAAACAGTTGGAAGATGCACTCCTTGGTCTTTTCACTTCCTAGATGACCTCCTAGCACATGCTTGTGCTCAAGGTCTAAGACCATTCTTCGATAGTACTATAGTACCACCAGCAGTTCCACAACCTCCCCCGGATCTTGTCGACCTGATAAAGCAGCTCTTGATTAACTGCCATGTATGGAAACACTGTATCGGCCCCTTGGGTATTGAGGTTCCCCATTAACCACCTTTACAATTCCCCTAGATTTTACTAAGGTGGGATCTCGGAGCTCAGCAGTTCCAAAATTATTGCGTGAAGCCTCCAAATCAGGCATAGCAGCCACCTCTTGTGGTTTCTCAGTCTCACCTGCAATTGGTGTAGGGAAAACAGGAGATGCATTAATATTACAATGAACATTAGATGTTACATGGTTCAGCCATAAGTCCCAAAATAGGGGGAAGACTCTCCCAAACACGTTTGAAATTGGGATCTCCCCACCCAATTTCAGGGGAGGCAGTCCACAAGGATCTCTATTTTACGGAGCGGTAGGGTACTCTTTGGTGTCCCCTTGATTTTACAGAACCCCTGTTACATGCCTAGTGAGGGATGTAGGGTCAACCAAGCTGGGTTGCGCCAGAATCCAGTAGAGTAATTACAGGGTAGCCATTCACCTCAATATGACACAGCTGCTGATCAGTATCTGATGCAGTCTCTGTGTAACACACTGGCCATGCAAACAGCGACTTCCGCCTAGCTAAGTAACACTCCATTGGCTCTACAATAAGGGGATAGTTTGTGGGCATGAGCCCAGGTCCATGATACCGCCAACACAGTGCGCGGCCCCATTCTTCTTGCGACAGTCCTAGACCGGACTGTCAATTTGAGACCTTTAGTTTTCTCCATAGGGTCCCTATCTGTGCCCTTTCCTTTTAGGGAAAAATGCAAAAAAAAGGGAAAATAACCCCGCACACAATGTGAAAAAAAAAATCTTTTTTTTTTATTTAGCAAAAATTAAAATGCAGACAGGGCATGGCAATGTAAACGCTTTGGGTTTGAAAAACCCTTATTAGACATAAAAAACCATACACATTGAAAATAATTAAAAGAAATGGCTACCAATGGCGTGTCAAAAAACATATCACATGACATAAGGAAACATAATAAAAAATACTAACACGGAGAAGTCAAGTGATATGTTTTTTGACATGCCATTGGTTGCCATTTCTTTTAATTATTTTCAATGTGTGTGTTTTATATGTCATGAATAAGGCTGTTACACACAAAATGCATCGACATTGCCATGTCGTGTCTGCTTTTTTAAATGTTTTGTAATAAAAAAAAGTTTTATTGCACTTGTGGTGCTGGATGCATTCCGTTTTGTTGCGGTTCTACTGATTCTAGTTTGGGGCTGTTGCCTTCTAGCCAAGATCCTTTCACCCCATCTGTCCAAATTTACCCAAGGGTGAGCTGGTCTTTTAGGTTGAATCTTTTGGAATTTTTCACCCCTTAAATGAAACCCAGTCTTACCGTATTGCGAAAGATTTTTTGTTCCGCGGTTGGAGCGTCTAGGAGGTTACTTGTAGTAGTTTCGGAGTTTTGCCCCTTTAAAAAAGAGGTTTAAAAAGGTTCTGTTTTCCTTGGAGTCCCTTGTCCAACCCAATGCTGGATCTCTAAGGGCAGACAGCATATAAATTTGTCCAGGACAACCTTTTATACCATCTGTGCAGGTGTAGAATCCTCCAGCAGTAGCCACTTTTTCACCAGGTGGACTAGGTCATACATCTGTAGCTTTTGCAGGTTACGGCCCGAAAAAGCCCCAGTTAGCACACGACGGGCCTGCATGTTGGTGTTCACCCCCAAGTTAGCCAGGATCTCGCCCTTTAATTTAGTGAAGTCCTGGGCAACCTGCTCACCGAGGTCAAAATATGCTTTCTGTGGCTTCCCAGTTACAAAGGGCACCAGGACCTCAGCACACTGAGCCACTGGTAATTTCTCCCACTCCGCCACTCTCTCAAAGACCACGAGTTAGGCCTCAACATCATCTGTGAATATGGACGACTGTACAGCAGCACTGGTGGCAGGAAGCGATTTTGGGAGACCTCTGTACTTTTTCGCCACATCCAGGCTTGTCTTGGAGTCTTGTTAATATGCTGGTTTGTTGGGTGAGAGGTTACCCTCTACGTTAAGAATTGGGTTTTCTTTGGGGCTCTCATAGCCTCTCATAGCCTCCTTGTGCACCTTTTATTGGTTCTCAATCATTAACTGGAGGCTGCTGTTAGCTTTGATCAGCTGTTTCAGAAGTTCATCCAACTTGGCTGTCTCTGATTGGTACAGTTTTTAAACCCAGGACAGTGTTGAGCATTTTTGTGGGCTATGGGAATTGGGGATAGTCGATAGCGGCCAAATCGATAAGGTTTTTCGATAGTGAGCAGTCGATTATGAGCGATGCCTTTTAAAGTCAAGGGAGAGCAACAACACCTTCTTTTACCCCAAACAGGGCGGAGAAGCTGGAATTAACAGCCCAAACAGTCAAAGGATCCCTGCTAATCTTAGGAAAAAACCTTGGGGTATAAAAGCCACAAAAAAAAAAGTCACACACCATTCACTATCCCTGTTTTTGTCCCACAACATGGACCCTTAAACCTGCATCACCAAAAAAATTAAAAATGCCAAAAGGGCAGTATTTTTAAAAAACCATTTTTTATTGAACGGACATTGAAATCCTGCCCTGGAACGCAGAATGCCCCAAAAAACCTGCAAAACCCCAAAAGATTAAAAAAGGAAAGAAAGTATCTTTGAACCCCCATTTTAGTTGAACTGGACTTTGAAAAAACCCCCCTGGACCACACATGACCCTTAAACCTGTTGACCCAAAGATTAAAAGTGCCCGGAAAAAAAAGGGGTCTTTTAAACCCCGATTTTAGTTGAACTGGGGCATTCTATACCTGTCCTGGACCCCAGTTGACTTAAACCTGTCTGACCCCCAGATTAAAAAGTGCCGAAAAAGGGGGCTTTCAACCACCCCTTTTGTTTTATGGACATTACTGTCCCTGTCCTGGGGGCCCCAGTATGACCCTTTAAAAACCCGTCTGACCCCCAATTTAAAAAAATGCCCGGAAAAAGGGTCTTTCAACCACCATTTTTTTTTGAATGGACATTGACTATACCCTTTCCCGTGCCAAGCTGGGGCCCCCGGGGGGAGTTACAGTGGGTGCGGGGAGAGCCCCGGCTTGGGGTCCCTCATCTATTAACAGCATTAAAATGCCGATGACGCAGCACGAAAAAATGCGGCTGAAGAGGGTGCGGAAACGGAAGTGTGAGAACTCCCGCCTTCCCCAGTACACAGTCAAGGGCCTTGGGGGCGCTTTCCCCCCCCCCCTATGAGGGGGGACCCAAATTTACTTCACTTGAAAAACTGGTGGTTAACGCTCCTTTTCACCCCCGGTGCCCTTTTTTTGGCATTCTTTTTTTTTTTTTTTACTCAAGTGCTGGAGGAAATTGTCTCTGTACTTTTTTTCTCTGTCCGTGCCCCTACTCCCGTCCCCCTTTAAAAACCAAGGGCAAGTTTTTCCTCTACCTCCTTTTACAATTACAGGAATTTTTTTACCAGTATTTTGTACATGCAATTTTTTAGTAGTTTAATTCTAGAAAACACATTTTTAAAATAGGAGGAATCCCCCCATGTCTTTTTTTCTCTTTTCTTAAATTTTATTAAATGGGGGGTTTTTTCAATACGGATTTATAGCTATGTTAAAGATCTTGCAAAAAAAGTCATTTTGCAATATGTGGGCCATTTAAAAATGTCCTACCTATTCCCGTTTCGACAGCACCATCACCCTTGAGCCCCTCTTGACAATTTTGAAGAACAAATTCTTTAGAAACAAAAATTTTTTTAAAAAGGACCTGTTTGTATAGCTGCATTTCAAAGCAAAATGCCCCCAAAAATTCAAAGAAAAGACCCCGAGCCCTTTGGGACAAATTTTGAAGAACAAATGTCTGTTTTGAAAACAAAATTTTTTTTATAATAGGGGCCTGTAGTAAAGCTGCATTTCAAAAAAAAATGCCCCCAAAAAAATTTAAAAACATGACCCTTGAGCCCTTTGGACAATTGGAAGAACAAATGTCTATTAGAAAAAACAAATTTTTTTTTAAAAAGGCCTGTAGTATTGCTGCATTTTTAAAGAGCAGACCCAAAAAATTTTTAAAAAAAAACTTCTCAGCCATGTTAAAAATTGTGGGGAAAAATGCCCCTTTTTAAACCACATGTTGTTCCCAAAGGACTGAATTGCGTATCTCACAGCTACATACCCCCAAAAAAATTTAAATATGCTTTTCAGCCACTATTAAAATTGTGAGGGGGAAATGCCAACTTTAAAAACCACTTTTTTGTTTTAAAGGACCATAATTATAGTTATCTCCGCAAAAAGACCTCCAAAAAAAATTACAATGCGAAAAACTTCTTAAGTAAATGAGTAAGGAATCGGGTTGTCATGAAAACCTTTCTGTCTTTTTACAGTCTCCTAAGCAAAACCAGCAAAATGAACTGTTTGGGGAAAAAAGAATAAAAATTGAGTAAGAAATGACATTTTAAAAAAATTTTTCAAAAAGGGCCATTTTGTTTGAAGGGAAGTGAAGTAGACCGGCAACTAACGGGACCCGGCAATTGGGGGACAACATCAGAGTCCTGCCTGATTCATCTTTATGAAAGTCAAGAACCACATTAATTTTTGGGGGAAAAACCGGGTGCGTTTGTCGTAATGACGCTCCCTGTGCGAAGGTCCCCCTCAGATATGACGCTGGCTGCTGGGAGGACAAAACCCATGGCGTGACGAGCCAGCTCGGGGTATTGTCCTTTTGGATACCAGAAGTTTTTGGGTCCGGAACACATACAAAAAATCGGTGTTGAGAGCAGTAGTCGTGCACCAGATCTTAAGTGATCTCGTGTGTTGGATGTGTGCCCGCATTGCATGCGTTGGTGAGGGGGTAAACAAAGATTGCAGAGGTCACCCCTTAGGGTTCTGCCCCCTTTCCTGCTGCTGCCGCTACGCCACTTGGCATCTACGCTGTCACGTCGCTGTGTTGTTCCCCGTACATTTGGGAACATGAAACAGAGCAAAGATGTTCCGTTGATCAAACAGCAAGGCTCCTTTTTTCCCGCATTTTACTCTCTATTTTGGGGGGGTGGAAAAGGAAAATGCTGAGTTTTTTTTTTGTACCCGGGGGTCCCGGAGGGTGGACACCATAACTGTTGTTCATTTGATGGCTTAATGCGAGGATCTGTGGAGGAAATGGAGCATCCAAGCACTCATGTGAGAGATGGAGCCTTGATTTCCCAAAACCTCTGGGTCGGGGGCATACAAACTGACTTCCTCATTTTCCCCCCTCCGCCTCAAATTGCGCCAACCTTTTCCAGGGGGGACGTCGGTAACATCGTTGTCTAGGGGAAAACCTACTCCTCCCCCTCCTCCCCTGCTGCCCCCCCACAGCTTAACACCCCTGACTTGCTGAGATGAGCACCCCGAGGTGATGGCCCCCCTTTCACTAGCTCTGGACCCCCAAACCCCCCCTAAAGAAGCCGATAAAAATTGTGAAACTGTCGGGCCTTTTGGATTTGACGGAGGGAGAAAGGCTCCGTTCGCTCTGTTCCGTCTCCTCCTCCCTCGCTGGCGGGAAAATGTTGTTTCAGTGTGTCCAAAGATCGTTCCGAACTAAGTCACCAAAAATGCTCATGCTGACAAGGGCATTGTCCGCAGCCATTTTTGGGGCTTCTTCAAAACTGGCAAGGATGGTGCAGAGCTCTTTCCCCGCCCCCTCTCGGTGGCTAACACCCGAGGGCCCCACCGCTGCTTTTCGGCCCTGTGTCGCTTCGT
>JAODAL010077472.1:0-13261 GCA_025379985.1 Phyllomedusa bahiana | reverse complement strand
GGCTTTTTGTGCATCATCTTTTAAAGGGGTTTTTTTCGGGGGCAAGCCAGCAAACCCAAAAGCGTGGTGGTTTCGGTTGAGCACTGACAGGCTGACACCCCCCCCCCCCCCCCGTAACCCCTGCAGCAATGCGGGCAGCTTCATCTTGGATATCGCGGGCACGTGCATCAGTTCTGTGGTCCCCCACGGTGGGCCTTTTCAGTGGGTTTGTTACTTAGGCCTGGGGGCCGGGCTATCCTCCACTTTAGCATCTGTATCTTGGGCGGGAAAGCCGGCTATCTCGACAGAAATTGATACTTAGGCCTTGGAGCCCGGCTACCTGCCAGTGTATCTTTTAAAATTAGGCCTTGGAAGCCCCGGTATCCTCGACATTAGATCTGTATTTTTGGCCCTGGGGGGCCCCGGCAAATCCTCGCACTTTTACACTGTATCTTGGGCCTGTTGCCAATTTTTGAAATCGAAAAGAGAGATTGTAGGGGGGCAGGGCCACGCCCATTTGTCGTTGGCCACCCCCCTTCAAAAAGCCACACCCACTCCACCTAACGCAAAAGGGTTTTTGGGAAAAAGCCAGGTGGGTGCCCTTATGCAGGTAGTCCCCCCCATAACCGGTAGGCCCTTACAGGCAGGTAGATCCCCCTTGTAGCAATAATGCCCCCTCGTGGGGGTAGAGCCCCTTGTACCCAGGTGAGAAAAAATTTGTGGCCAGGTAAAATCCCCCCCTTTGTTCCGGGTAGTCCCCCCCCCTGTTGCCAGTAGATCCCCCCTTTATTAGCCAGTGATGCCCCCATTTTTGCCGTTGATGCCCCCTTTTTTGCCATAAGCCCCTTGTTAGCCGGGTAGTACCCCCCTTTCCCAGGAGATCCCCATTGTTACCCGGTTGTTCCCCCCTTTTTTTACCGGTGTGCCCCCATTGTACCCCAGGTGTGCCCCCCTTTTTTTAGGTAACCCCCCCTTGTAGCCAGGTGTGCCCCTCTGTTGCCAGGTAAAACCCCCCCCATTGTACCAGTAGTGTCTGTTACCAGGTAGCCCCCCCTTTTTTAGCCAGGTAGAGCCCCCCTTTTCCCCAGGTAGACCCCCCCCCCCATTGAAGAGGTATCCCCCCTCTGTTCCCAGGTAGACCCCCCCATTGTACCAGGTAGTGCCCCTCTGTTGCCGGGTGACCCCCCCCTTGTAGCGGGTAACCCCCTTGTAGCCAGACAGTCCCCCCTATAAACTAATAAAAAAAAAATAATAAAACCCACTTACCTTCCCAGGTCCTGCAGTCCGGGACTTTCCCCCCGGCGACTGGTGTTTAGCGTCCAGGGGGGGGTGCCCCGCGCCGGCGTCACACCCCCCCACCGAGCGCTGTACATCGGGGGGGAAAGGGGAGGGGGGGAACGATCCCTCCCCCCCGCAACCGGGCCGGCCAAGTTGCCAACTTTGAAAAGAAAAAAGCAGGAGATTAGGGGTGGCGCGGTAGATGGACACGCCCGTCTTGTGGTATGTCCCCCCCCTCAAAAAGCCACACCCACTCCACCTAACTAAAACCCTTTTGGGGAAGAAAGCCAGTAATGCCCTTATACATTGTAGCCCCCCATAACCGGGGTGTGCCCCTTAACCCGGGTAATGCCCCCTTTGTAGAAAAGTAGATGCCCCCTCTTAGCCGGAGAGAAATTTGTAGCCAGGTAGATCCCCCCTTTGTTAGCCAGGGGGTGCCCATTGTTACCCAGGTAGTGCCCCCTTTGTTACCCCGGGTAGTGCCCCATGTTTGCCAGGTAGTGCCCCCCATTGTTTCCCAGGTAGTGCCCCATTGTTTGCCAGGTAGTGCCCCCATTGTTTCCCAGGTAGTGCCCCTTGTTTCCGGTAGTCCCCTTGTTGCCAGGTATGCCCCCCTTTTTTGCCAGGAAATTCCCTCTTTTGCCCAGGAGATGCCCCCCTCTGTTCCGGGTAGTGCCCCATCTGTTAACCGGGTATGCCCCCATCTTTTACCGGGTAGTCCCCCCTTTGTTACCCAGGTAGATGCCCCCTTTTTTCCGGGTAGATGCCCCCCTCTTTTCCCGGGTAGTGCCCCCTTGTTGCCAGGTAGTCCCCCCATCTGTTAGCCAGTTTGCCCCCATCTTTTTAGCCGGGTAGTCCCCCCTTTGTTGCCAGGTTGCCCCCCTGTTCCCCGGTAGTGCCCCCCTTTGTTGCGGGTAGATGTCCCCCCCTTTGAGGTTTCCCCCACTGTTACCCGGGTAGTCCCCCATCTGTTAGCCGGGTAGTCCCCCCCTCGTTCCAGGAAAGTGCCCCCATCGTTGCCGGGTAGTCCCCCCATTGTTTGCCAGGTAGTGCCCCTCTGTTGCCGGGTAGTGCCCCCTTTGTTGGGGGAGTCCCCCCTTTTCCGGGTAGTCCCCCCTTTTTTGCCGGTTGCCCCATTGTTCCGGTGGCCCCCAAAAGCAAATAAAAATAAAATAATAAAAATACTTCCCTCCCCGGTCCTCCCCATCTCTCTTCAGCCGCAGGGGGAAGTGAGAGCACCCCGTGGCTCACTCCCCCTGGCGCGCGCCCTTTCCCCTGCCCGGGGACCTTTTGTGCGGCGCCACATCGGCCCCCCAACATCAGGGGGAGGGGGGAGGAGGGAGCGATCCCTCCTCCCTCCTCCCCCGCATAGTGAACCGGGGGGGTGAGCGGGCGGGGCCGCTTAAACCCCCCTGTGGGAGGGCCCGGGGCGGCGCAAGGTATCGCACCAGCGTCTCTTTGGCGGGGGTAATTTAAAGGGGACCCCCGCCGCCGAGGAATGCAACCCCCCGGAGGCGGGAGGGGACCCAAATGGGGGGGACCCCCCCCCCAAAAAGGGGAGAGTTGGCATGTTGGGGCCCGGGCGTGTACATACAGGGGGTGGAGGGGGGAGGGAACGATCCCTCCTGCCTCCTCCCTGCTGACTTGCGGTGCGGCCGTTCACCCGCTGAGGGGGCCCGGGGCGCCAGAGAAAGCACCCAAAAACGCTACTCTTCGCCGCGGTCCCCCCGTGCCGGGCTGGCGGGTGGGGGGAAATCCCAAACTCTGCCGGGGGGGGGGGGGGTGGGGGACCCCCTTTAGCGGGCCCCCCCCCCAAAAAAAGGGGGAAGGGGGTTGGCATGTATGATTTGGGCCTGGGGATCCCGCACCCTCGCACAGTGGGTTATAAATTGGGCCTGGGGGTACCCCCGGCTATCCTCGCCAGTTACCCAATAATTGGGCCTGTGGGACCCCGGGCCCAAACCTCGCAAAATTTTGGTATAATTGGGGCCGGGGGTGCCGGGGCTATCCTCGCAATTTTGGTATCTTAAAATTTGGCCCTTGGGAGCCCGGGCTATTTGCACGGGAGTATTTTTGGGCTTGGGGCCCTGTGGGATCCCGGCTATCCTCGCAAAGTATTTTCCTGGAAAACTTGGGCCTGGGGGCCCCCCGGGATCCCCGCACATAGAACTTTAAAATTGGGCCCTGTGGGACCCTGGCTTCCCCCCCCCACAGTAGTTCCTGAAATTATTTTGGGCCTGGGGAGCCCGGTTTTCCTCGAAAAGGGAGGTCCTGTTACTTGGGCCTGTGGGACCCCCGGGCTATCCTCCCACAGTTAGTTCCTTTTTACTTGGGCCTGTGGGGGCCCCCGGGCCCTACCCTCGAACATTTATTCCGAAATTTTGGGGCCTTGGGAGCCCCGGCTTACCCCTCGCACAGTAGAAATCTTTTAGACTTAGGCCTGGGGGGACCCCGGGTTTTCCCGCACAGAAAGTTCCTGTTACTTACCCTTTGTGGGGCCCCGGCTATCCTCGCACGGGTATTTCCCCTGTATACTTAGGCCTGTGGGAGCCCGGCTATCCTCGCACAGTAGCACCCTTATATTTTTTGGCCCTTTGGGGGAGCCCGGGCTATCCTGGGAAATTTAGTTCCGTTTTTTTGGTTTTGTGGGAGCCCGGCAAATCCCCCAACGTATTTCCTTTTATTTTTAGGCCTGTGGGAGCCCGGCTATCCTCGCACAGTAGAATCTGTAAATTGGGCCCGGGTGGGGGGCCGGGTTACCCCTCGCCAAAAAAAATCTGATAATTAGGCCGGTGGATCCCGGCTACCCTCGCCAGTAAAACTGTTTTATTGGGCCGGGGGGGGACCCTGGTTTACCCTCCACAGTAGTATCTGTTTTATTTGGGCCGGGGGGAAACCTGGCTTTTCCTGCACGGGAAGCATCGGGGAATATTTGGGGGGCCCGGGGACCCCGGGAAAACCCCTCCCCACAGTAGTATCTGAATGCTTAGGCCTGCAGGAGCCTGACTATCCTCGCACAGTAGTTCCGGGAAATTCTTGGGCCCTGGGGGAGCCCGGCAAACCTCGCACAGTAGTCCCTTTTATTGGGCCCTGGGGGGGACCCCGGGGCTTATCCTCCAGTAGAAAATTGTATTTTTGGGCCCTTTTGGGGGAAAGCCCGGCAAACCTCTCCCCAGTAGTTCCGTATATTTGGCCTGGGGGGGCCCCGGGCTTTCCTCCCCACAGTAGCATCTGTAAACTTGGGCCCCTGTGGGGGGCCCGCGCTATCCTCGCACAGAATTTCCCCTGTATACTTGGGTTTGGGGGGACCCCGGGCTATCCCGCCCCAGTATTTCCCCGGGATATTTTAGGCCTGGGGGAGGCCGGCTACCCTCGCAAAGAAAGTACTGATACTGGGGGCCTGGGGGGACCCCCGGCTACCTCGCACGTATTATCTGTATATTTGGGCCTGGGGGGGCCCCTATCCTCCCCACAGAAAGTTCCGAAATACTTAGGCTTGGGGGACCCCGGCTATCCCCCCACTTATTTCCGAAAACTTGGGCTGGGGGACCCGGTTTATCCTGTTTCAGTATTTTCCTTATTTTTGGGCCCTTTGGGGTTGGGGGGCCCGGCAACCCCTCGCACAGTAGTTCCTTAAACTTGGGCTTGGGGGAGCCCGGTTACCCTCGCAAAATAGTTCCGGTATTTTTACCTGGGGGAGCCCGGCAAACCTCCACAGTTTTTTCCTGTAAGTGGGCTTGTGGGGGGCCCGCCCCATCCCCCGCACGGGTTAGTTCCTGAAACTTGGCCTGGGAAACCCCGGGCTACCCCGGAACAGTGTACCCTGTAAAACTTAGGCTGTGGGGGGCCCGGGTTTATCCTGAAACGGGTAGTTTTGGGTATATTTGGGCCTGTGGGCCCCCGGCTATCCTGCACGGGTATTTTCCGGTAACTTGGGGCCTGGGGGGGCCCGGGCTATCCCCTCGCACATTTGGTTTCCTGTAATTTTGGGGGTTGGGGAAACCCCGGCTACCCCTCGCTCAGTATTTCCGGGGAAATCTTAGGGGGGGAAACCCGGCTAGCCCCTCGCCCCGTATTCCTGAAATACTTAGGCTTGGGGGACCCGGTTTCCTCGCACAGTATTCCCGGTAAAACTAAGGGCCGTGGGACCCCGGGGCTACCCTTTTTCCAGTGGGCATCTGTACATTTAGGCCTGGGGCCTGGTACCCTTCACACGGAGTATCGGAAATCCTTAGCCTTTTTGGGGGGCCGGCTATCCTTCACAGTTTTCCTATATACTTGGGCCCTTTTGGGAAAACCCCGGGTTTACCCTTTCGTCCCGTAGCATCTGATCCTTAGGCCTGGGGGGAGCCCTCAACCCTCGCACGGGAGCTTCTTTTATTTTGGGCCTGGGGAACCCCGGCTACCCTTTGCACAGTAGTTCTTGTATACTTAGGCCTGTTGGAGCCCGGCTATCCTCGAACATTTATATCGTATATTTGGGGGCCCGGGGAGCCCGTCATCCCGAAAAATATTCCCTGAAATATTTTGGCCTGGGGGGCCCCGGCTATCCTCCCCTAGTAATTGTATACTTGGGGCCTGGGGGACCCCGGGCTTTTCCTCGCACAGTAGAAATCTTATATTTTGGCCTCGGGGAAACCCCACGGCTATCCCGCACAGTATTTTCCTTTATTTTTGGGCCTGGGGGACCCCGGCTATCCCCCAACAAAAGTGTATCTTTTAACTTAGGCCTGGGGGGGCCCCTACCCCCGACGGGAGTTTCTGATACTTGGGCCCTTGGGGACCCCCTATCCCGCCCCAGTAGTATCTAAAGGGCTTGGGCCTCCCAGGGGGCCTGACTATCCTCGCACAGTATTTCCCTTTTTTTATTTTGGCCCGGTGGGTTCCCGGTTTATCCCGCACAGTAGAATCTGTAAAATTACCTGTGGGACCCGGGCTACCCGCACCATTTTTTCTGTAAATTAGGCTGGGGACCCGGGTACCCTCGCACTTGTATCTTAAAATTGGGCCTGGGGGAGCCTGGCAAACCTTGCCAGTATTTCCTTTTTTATTTCCCCCTTTGGGGGCCCATCTACCTGCAATTTTATTCCCTGAAAATTTTTTACCCTGGGACCCGGCTATCCAGCAAAAATTGGGCCCTTTTATACTTGGGCCGTGGGAGCCCATCAATCCTGCCCCAGAGTTCCGGAAATACTTGGGCCTTGGGGGGCCCGGGGTTTTCCTGCCAGTAGATCGGTATTTTAGGCCTTGGGACCCCCGGTATCCTCCGCCAATTGAATCTGTTTTAAATTGGGCCTTTGGGGGAACCCCGGGTCCCCCTCGCCCCGTAGAATCTGTTTTAATTTTTGGGCCTGTGGGAGCCTGGCTATCCTCGCACAGTAGTATCTGTATAATTAGGCCTGTGGGACCGGGCTTTTCCTCGCACGGAAAATTCTGTAAAATTTGGGCCTTTTGGGGGCCCGGGTTTACCCTCGGCCAGTAAAATCTGTTTTTTTTGGGCCTTGGGGGAGCCCGGCTACCCTCCCAAGTATTTTCTTTTTAAAATTTTAGGCCTGTGGGACCCTGGTTTATCCTCCAATTATATCTGTATAATTAGGCCTGTGGGAGCCCGGTTTATCCTCGACGAAAGTTCCTATATATTGGGCCCGGGTTGGGGCCCCGGTTTATCCTCGCCCAGTAAATCTGAAAAATTTGCCTGGGGGGGGCCTGGTTTATCCCCCGCCCAGTAGTTTTTTTCTGTAAAATTTTTCCCTTTGGGGGAGCCTGGTATCCTTGCCAGTTTTCCGAATTTATTTGGGGCCTGGGGGGGCCCACTATCCCTCGCACAGTAGTATCTGTATATTTAGGCCCGGTGGGAGCCCCCGGCTACCCTCGAAAAGATGGGCCCTTTGAAATACTTAGGCCTGGGGGCCTTTTACAAGCATCTTTTCCCCCGGGGACAAGGGCTGCCCCCCCACAGGACAGCCCCCCCCCCCCGGCCCCCCACCCAGCACCACCCCCCTTTCACCCCCGGAGTAACCACCGGGCCCGCCCAAAGTAAAATGAATGGGTATGTGGTTGGCACTGACGGGGGCGTTGGGGCTACAACCATCACCATAGATGCCAACTCTCCCGCTTTTGGTGGGATTTTTCCCCCCAATCCCCATCCAAAAAATTTAAACAATTTTGGGAAAAATTAAAAATTCATAAATCAAAAAACAAAGGGGTTTTATTAGATTTTATATTTTTTTGATTTCTATATCTTTTATATAAACATAATCTTCTATATATTTTTTTTCTTTTTTATATTTCAAAAAAAATGTTTTTTTAAAAATTCAAAAAAATTTAATTCCCAATTAAGTTGTAAAAAATGGGGTACTGGATGCTAAATAGCTATCCAACGCCCCAGGAAACCTGGGTAAACCCCAAAAAACCAATTTTTAGCTTTCGTCCGGTCTTTTAAAAAAGGCGGGGTAGGGGGGGGGGTTTTTTGGGGTAAAGGGGGGGTGGGGTAAACAAAAAGGGCGTGGTAAAGGGGCCAATTCGCTATCTGAAAATCTCCTGCAAAAAAGGCCCCCCCAACGGCTTTCACCGTTTTTGTACAGCGTCCCCTTTTCCTCAAAGCTCCTTTTTTATTTACCCCGTCCCACCCCCCCGCTCTATTTAAATACGGGGGGTTACCGGGAAGATCGGGGCCAACGGGACCTGCACATATTCTTGATTTTCAAGGTTAAACTTATGTAAAAAGGGCCCCCACCGGCGGGGGCCCCCTCCACCCATTCACCCTGGGGTTCCCCTTTCCTCCCCCCACCGTTTGATGGTTTTTCTTTCCCCCTTTCCCAGCCCGGGGGCGATGGTTCGCCTCCCCTTCAACATGGCTGATGGTTTTTTTTACCCGGTAGGGTTTCTCCCCCCCCCATCCCGGCGAGGGGTTTCCCCCCTTTCCCCCCATGCTATTTTTTTTTTCCCATAGGCAAATTGTTTTTCCTTCCTTCCAAGTCACCAGCTGATGGTTCTCCTTCCTTCCCAGCCAGGCTTGAGGTTTTCCTTCCCTCACCGGCGTTTGTTCTTTTTCCCCAAAGTGAGGTTCCCTTCCTTCCCGTCCCCTTTGGTTTTCCCCTTTGCTCCCATAAGTGAGGGTTCTCCTTTTAGGAAAAGCTATGGTTTTTTTCCCAGTCACCGGCGATTTTTCTCCCTTTTCCCAGTCAACCGGCCTAGGGGGTTCCCCTTCTTCCCCAAAAAAATGCTAGGTTTTCCCACCTTCGAGTCAGGAATTATCTTTCCCAGATCCGGGGCATGGTTCCCCTTTTTTCCAGCACCCCCTGTTTTTTTTTCCTTCCTTTCCCCCCTTCCCTTTCCCACACCGGGCTGATGGCCCCCTTCCCATCCCCACTGTGTTCTTTTTTTCTTCCCCACCGGCTGATGGTCCTCCTTCCTTCCCACACGGGGGTGATGTTCTCCTTCCTTCAACCCCCGGCTAATTGGTTCTCCTTCCTTCCCAGTCACCGGCTGATGGTTCTCCTTCCTTCAGAGTCACCGGCTGATGGTTCTCCTTCCTTCCCAGTCACCGGCTGATGGTTCTCCTTCCTTCCCAGTCACCGGCTGATGGTTCTCCTTCCTTCCCCCACCCAGGGCTGATTTTCCCTTCCCTTCCCAGTCACCCTGTGGTTTCCCCCCCTTCAAGTAAACCGGCTTTTGGTTTTTCCCATCCTTCCCTCCCCGGGCTTTGGTTCTCCCCTTCCTTCCCAGCACCGGGGTTTGTTCTCCCCCTTTTCCCCATTAGGGAAATGGTTCTTCTTCCTTCCAGGCCACGGTTTGGGTTCTCTCCTTCCCCATCACCGCTAATGGTTCCCCTTCCCTTTTCCCATCCCAAACCGGAGGGGTTTCCCCCTTCCCAGCCCCGGTGAGGGTTCCCTTCCTTCCCAGTCCCCGGCTGATGGTTCTCCTTCCTTCCGGGCCAGGGGCGATGGTTCCCCCCTTCCCTTCCCCATCACCGGCTTGGTTCCCTTCCCCAGTCCCCACGATGGTTCCCCTTTCTTCCTTTCCAGGCCACCGGCTGAGGGTTTTCCCCTTCCCCCCCTTCCCCGGGCGATGGTCCCCTTTTTTCCCCCAGCACCCCCCATTTTTCTCCTTTTTCCCCAGGCACGGCTGATGTTTCCCCCCCTTCAAGTCAGGCTGATGTTCTTTTCCCCTTCAAGCCTGGCGGGGGTTCCCCTTTCCCTCCCATAAAAGGTATTTCTCCTTTTTCCTTCCCCTTCCCTCACCGCTGTGGTCTCCTTCCCCCCCTAAAACCACTATGGTTTCTCCTTTCCTTCCCCCTTTCCACCGGGCGGGGGTCCCCCTTTCCCTTCCCCATCACGGTGAGGTTCCCTTCCTTCAGAGTCACCGGCTAATTGGTTCTCCTTCTTTCCCCTTTCCTTCCTCCCATCCCCGGGGTGGTTTCCCCTTCAGAGTCCCCGATTTGGTTTTTCCCCTTTCCCTTTTCTTCCTTTCCCATACCGGTGGTGGTTTCCTTCCTTCAAGCCCGCTGATGGTTCCCTTCCCCAGCACCGGCGAGGTTCTCCTTCCTTCCCTCACCCGGCGAGGGTTCCCCTTTCCCTCGTCACCGGTAATGGTTTTCCCTTCTACCTTTCCCCAGTCCCGGCTTTGGTTCTCCCCTTTCCCCAAACCCCGGTGTGGTTCTCCTTCCTCCCATCCCCGCTGAGGGTTTCTCCTTTCCCTTCCCCGTCCCCGGCTGGGGTTTCCCCCCTTTTCCAGTCATGGCTGGGGGTTCTTTTTCAGAGTCACCGGGTGGGGTTCCCCCTTCCTTCCCCATCCCGGGGGGGGTTCCCCTTCCTTCAGAGTCCCCGCTGTGGTTCCCCTTCCCCCTTTAGGCTGAGGGTTCTTTGTTTCCCCAGTCACCAGGAGGGTTTTCCCCTTCCTTCCCAGCCACCGGGAGGGTTCCCTTTGTTTCCCATCACCACTATGTTTCCTTCCTTGGGCCCAAAAGGCTGTGGTTCTTTCCCCCCCAAGTCCCGGTGTTTTTTTCCCCTTTTTCCCTCCCCGGTGTTTTTTCCCCTTGTTCCCAGGCCCCGGGTGAGTTCTCCTTGTTCCCGTCACCACCCGATTGTGTTTCCTTTCCCTTTCCCCAGCCCCCGGCTGAGGGTTTTTCCTTGCTTCTCAGTCCCCCAAGGATTTCCCCTTCTTCCGGCCAGGGTGTGGTTTTTTTTATTCAGGCTGATGGTTCCCCATTTCCCCGTCAGGTGATGGTTCTCCTTTTGCAGGCTGAGGTTTCTCTTTTTCCCCTTCCGGGCACGTGAGGGTTTTTCCCCCTTCCCTTCCCATCCCTGATGGTTCCCTTCCCTTATTTGGGCTAGGGTTCTTTCTTTCCCCCGTCCCCCGGCTGATGGTTCCCTTCCCTTTCCCCAGCACGGTGATTTTTCTCTTTCTTCCCAGTCATGGCTGAGGTTTCTTCCCTTCCCTGTCATGGTGTGGTTTTCCCTCCTTTCAGTAAACCGGGCTGACGCCCCTTTTTCCCTTTCCCCAGCCCCGCTGATGGTTCTCCTTCCTTCCCAGCCACCGGCTCTTCTTCCTTCGCAGCCACCTATTTGCAGAAAAGTTGGAGAAAATAGTAATAAAACTCTCTCTCTCATATCGTCAGCAAGTTTCTCTGGACCCCAATATGTCTTCTGTCTCGTGATGCTGAAACAGCATTGTGAATGAATTGTTGCATCCTCTGGGCCACGCTGCAGCTCATACATCAACACAGATAAAGACTCCTTATTCCTCAGGTCGGCATTAGCCACACAGTGAAACCTTCTGCATCTGTGATGGGGCCGACATGGCCGCCTGTCTGTCTTTGGTTGGTTCCAGTCAACGAACAGCTTCCAATGGACGTAAGGCCGATCATCTGTGTCTTACATAAAAGCAAAGAGAGTTTCTATCATGTCCCCCGCGGCCTTATTACCCATAATTCCCTCACAGTGTAAAGAATTTACAACTAATATGCATAATTCTGACTTCTCATCACATCACTGCCTTCTGTCTTGTCCATCTTGGGGTCGTGCTTCTTCTTTACATGCTCGTGTAGATCAGTTACCTATCTGGGGATTAATGTGTCCTCAGATCTTAGTGACCTCCATAGACTTCCTTCTCCTCGGAAATGTAGGAAAAAAACCTTGGGTCGGCGATCCGCTCCGGCAGGGGATGACTTCCAGATGGGTTTTGGTTTTTTCCAGACAATTCCTGTTTCTATATCTCGAGGGTTTTTTTCCTAATGAAGCTCCTTCCCTGGGTCTCTGTTATGAAGGTCACAGAGTCCTTGCTTCACTTTCCTTTCCCTCACAGCCTCCATAATACCTCCCAAGGGTCCCTTTCTTGGAGGGACAGTCCCTATTTTTCACCCTGTCCCTCCTTACAACTTAAATGTCCCTCTTTTTGGGAGCATTTGAAAAATTTTCAAGAAATTTTATGTTCATCCTGATATTTCAGCCAAAAGTCAAATATCCTGAACTTTCTGTCGTGCTTGTATCATGGTGCTGATACATCTGCCACATGTATAGACTGCCTAGTATAGGTTTACACCTCCTGTTAGTTGACATGTCACATTTGTGGTACACGGTGTTGTGTGATAACACTCCCCGTTTTTTGGGAGGGGCACCGAAGGGTCATGAAACTCTCTAAAACACATAATAAATGTTTTGTAAAGCAGGAACCTCAGTGTTTTTGGCACAAATTGTGCCGTAATTCTGCCTCAATAAATGCGCCCCATTGTCTCTGAGTCTATATGATGGTGACGGGTGCCCTGAGTTCATTCCCTACTTACAGATTTGGGCAAGACCTTGGAAAGGTGTCACATTTCAATTGACTCATGAATGTTCTTTTTGGGTAAACATGTGGGGGCCCCCCCGTCCATGTTGGTAGGATCTACGGATACAAGCTGGAGGTGCAGGCTTCATATATGGTGTCCTCTGAGTTATGCATTTTGGTTTACATTTTTCACCTTTACAAAAATACTCGTTGGATGATGCGGATTTAGAAATCTGAATCTGAGTAGCCTAATCTGGTGTCGTGTGCACGTAGCCTACGGAAGAAACAGTTGCTTGTCAGCTCATCCACCTCATTGCACCCGAAGGAACCTCTGATGAAGACACGGTGGGGGGTAGACCAAACCCTAAAGAATCCACAAAGCAGAAGAATAGTAGCACCAGCTCCAAGACAAGAGGTCGGGCAAAAGTCCAAAAATGCAATGATGAAGGGTCAATGACCTGAAACGCGTAGGCAGTCTTTGCTACCTATCGGAACCTTGTTGCATGGATGTTCTATTGCTTGTAAAGCTTAATAACGGATGGAAATTTTTAGGTTTTGGGGTGTGGCCTATAGAAGTGGGCGGGGCCTCCAAGAAACATTTTGCATAGCCCTTTCTCCTCCCACTTTTGGAATCTCCCTGATGACCCTTATGTATATCCCCTTAATGCAAAATGCTGTATCTATATGTCATTGTGCTGTTAATGGAGTATAGAGGGGGTCACTCACTGAGAAAGTGCAGGTTACTTGAAGTTACCATTGTGCATGGATGCAGGGTGCAGTAGTGCAGTGATGACAGTGTGGGGCGCCAGCGCTCAGTAACGCGACAAACTTTAGGTTTTTTTTCACGCAATGGAATTGTGAATGTTTCATTTCCTCTGGCCCTGACACCAGGCAGGGGTACACATCCCTAAAAGAATCGCACTTCTATTGAGGGACTCTCAGTTCATATCAGTAGCCTCTCTGGGAATGCGGCTGTGCCCAAGGGACCTCTCTTCTGACCTCTTGATACATTCCCGGCCACCAACTAGGGTATCGCTTGGGTCCATACTGTTAGAGCAGTTCCCATCTGTGCTGCCCACCTGTGTCATCGGTGTCCTCTTCTGGAAACCTTCTGCTTACAGGACTTTCAGTGAGTGAGGTATCCACCACGGCCTGCCCTACCTATCACCGACATATAGGTAGGGTTCCCTTTTTCTGCTACATACAACTATTTACATCCTCTGTACTGGCTGAGCTT
>JAODAL010077471.1:0-13261 GCA_025379985.1 Phyllomedusa bahiana | reverse complement strand
AAAAATGTGGCCACAAAAGAACAGGACAGGGTTGAGTCAACTTTAACCCCATTCAACTGGCTGCAGGTGTGATTTATTTTATGCCAAACCTGTTAGGTCCACAGGTAAAGTTACGGGTGCTGTTAATTACACAAATTAAGAAGCATCACATGATTTTTAAAAACAGCCCAATACTTTTGTCCCCCCCCTTTTTTTATTTTTGGGGTGGGGAAATTATACCAATTTGGCTTTATTAAAATTTCTTTTTGTGGTTTTCCCATTGAAGACAAATTCTTTGAAGAGAATAATACCAAAAATTTGTGATTGCAATCTTTTTCGGGAAGAAAGGTATTATCTTAAGAATTCAGGGGGCCAAATTTTTTGGCCACCACTTATCACGGAGGAGCCTCACATTAGAGAGGAGCTGAGACAGCCTTCATTATACACACACAATCATCACATGCAGTTTGTTTCTTTCTTGATTTCTTTTGCTAGTTGCTCCAATTTAATTTCTTCATGTTTGATGATTAATTTCAAGAGATTTAGGGAGCAATGTGTCAATACATCTTCCAAAATGTTCCAAAAAAATTGGGTTGCACTTTTTTATTCCCTGGGTACGTTTACGGGCACACACCAAATACCGGTTTGGGAAAATCCGCCCGGTATTTTGTTTTTTTTGTCATGCGGGGGGGGCTTTTGTCCGGGCCCACTGCCCAAGGGCAAACTGGCATTTCCCGGGGTCACTGGGGTCGGGCCGCAGGACAGCTCAATCGCCCCCTGAGGGGCTGATTTTTTCCCCCGGCGACCCCCGAGCCCGCGCCGGTCGTGGGCACATACGGGGGCCGTAAGGGCACATCGAAAACCGACCCTTGTCCCCCCCCCCCCCGAATGGCCCCCCCCCCCCAACAGGGGGTCACATACCCTACCGCACCCATAAGGGCCCCCCGCCTGCACCGCGCGGTGCAAGCACGCCAAAGGGCAATTCAGCCCCCCCAGGAGGCCGCGGGGCAACGCCGATAGAGGACCATCGCGCCCCTGCTCCGCGGCCTGTAAAAAGGGAAGCCAGGGGCCCCACTCCGGACCGGGCAAAAGAAGGGGCAGGGGACCAGGTAAGAAATTATTTTTATTTTTTTTTAAATACTTCCTGCCCCCTGCCGCCATAAGGGGCCCCGCCCGGGCTAAAAAGTGGCCCTCCCTTTCTATATACTGGCCCTGTTTTCCCCTTTAAATACTGGCCCTGCCTCCCTATAAGTGGTTCCTCCCCAAACCTATATATTTGCCCCTCCTTTCCCCTGTTTATTTAAATCCTCCCCTGGCTATAAGGGGCCCTGCCTGGTCAAGGGGCCCTTTGCCTACCCTATATACGGCCCTCCCTTTCTTGTATACGGGCCCCTTCTCCTAAAAGGGGCCCGGGCCTTCTATATACTGGCCCTGTCTTCCGTATACTGATCCTGCCTGCCTATAAGGCCCCCGCCTTCTATATCCCGGGCCCCGTTTTCCTTTTTAAACTGGCCCGGGCCCCTCCTTTTAAGGGGGTCCAGCCTCCCTTATACGGGCCCTGCCTTCCTGAAAACTGTTTCCCTCCCCGGCTAAAAGGGGCCCCCTGCCTCCCTTTAAGGGCCCTGCCCGGGCCCCAAAAGGGGCCCCTTTTCCCTCCTATCTATATATACCCTCCCTTTCCCTAATAAGGGGCCCTTTGCCTACCTATATAGGGCCCCCCCATTTTTTGTTTATGACCCTGCCCCCGATAAAGGGGCCCCCCTGCCAAATCAAAATTACGGGCCCTTTGTTTTTCCCCTTTAAAATGATCCGGCCCTGCCTATAATGGCCCTGCCTATCTATATACGGGCCCTGGTCTTCCTGTTTTTGGGCCCCTCCCTGCCAAAGGGCCCTCCCCTTATCTATGTACGGCCCTGCCTGCCTATAAGTGGTCCGGGCCCAAACCTATAAAAACGGGCCCCCTTCCTTTTCCTGTATCGACCCCTCCCCGGGCTATAAGGGGGCCCTGCCTATCTTTTATACGACTCTGTGCCTATAAGTCCCCCTTTCCCCTTCTTGTTTCTTATGACCCGGGTCGGGCCTATAAGTGGCCCCCCTTTATCTATATATTTGGCCCTGTCCTTCCTGTTTCCCTGATCCGGCCCTCCCTTTAAAAGGGCCCCCCTCCCTTATTATATACGGGCCCTCCCTCCCTATAAGTGGCCCTGCCAAACCTATAAAATGGCCCTGCCTTTTTTGTATCTACCCTGCCTGCCTATAAGGGGGCCCTGCCAAATCTATTTACTGGCCCTTTCCCTTCCTGTAAACTGACCCCTGTCTGCCTATAATGGCCCTCCCCCTACTATATACGGGCCCCTTCCCTTTCGGGTATACGGGCCCTGCCGCCATGGGGCCCTGCCTACCCTATGTACTGGCCCTGCCTCCCTTTAAAGGGTCCTGCAAAACCTATATACGGGCCCTGCCTTCCTGTATAGACCTCCTGGCTAAAAGGGTTGGCCCCTCCCCCAAACAAATTTTCCCGACTTTTGCCTGTAAAAGGGGGCCCTGCCTTCTTTATACTTCCGGGACCCGGGTTCTGCCTATAAGGGGCCCCCTGCCTATTTATTTTCGGGCCCCTTCTTCCTTTTTAAATATCCTGTCTGCCTATAAGTGGCCCCTGCCTATCTATATACGGGCCCCTCCCCGCCTTTAAGTCCCCCCTGCCTACCTAAAATACCCCCCTTTTGCCTTCTTGTATACGACCCTGCCTGCCTAAATGGCCCTGCCTATCTTTTATACGGGGCCCTGTTTTCCTTTTATACTGGAACCCTGTTGCCTATAAGGGGCCCCTCCCTATTATATACGGGGCCCCTCCCGGGCCTATAAGGGGTCCTGCCCCCTTATATATAGGCCCCTGCCTTTTCCTTTTATACAAAACCTGCATGGTATAAGGGGCCCCTGCCTGGTCAAATTGGCCCTCCCCTATCAAAATATACTGCTCTGTCTCCCTATAATTTGGCCCCTGCCTTCTTTTAATTTACTGACCTGTCTTCCAAATTTTTGGGGGCCCCTGCCTATCTATTTACTGGCCCTGCCCTTCCTTTTTTACTTGACCCTGTTCCCCTATAAGGGGCCCCTCCTATCTATAAAAGGGCCCCCTGCCGGCCTATAAGTCCCCTCCTACCTAAAACTCCCTGCCTTTTTGTTATACTGACCCTGTCTTCCTTTTAAGGGGCCCTGCTTATCTAAAACGGCCCGTTTTCCGGTATACTGCCCCTGCCTGCCTATAAGGCCCGGGCCTATCTATATACTGGGCCCTTGCTTCCTGTTTACTGTTTCCTTTCCCTCCCAAAATAAGGGCCCTTTGCCTATCTATATACGGGGAAATGTCTTCCTGTATACCTGAACCTGCCTACTATAACTGGCCCTCCTTCCTGTAAAACGACCCCTCCCGGCCTATAAGGGGGCCCTCCTTTCTATATACTAATTCCCTTCCTGTATACGCCCTCCTTTTCCCTATAAGGGGCCCCTGCCGGGCCCCCTATATATTTGGCCCTGCCTTCCTGTTTACTGACCCTCCCTTTCCCTATAAGTGCCCTTGCCTGCCTATAAAGGGGCCCTGTTTTCCCTTTTAAGGGGGTCCGGGCCTGCCTATTACTGGCCTTGCCTGTTATTTTACTGGCCCTCCCTCCCCTATAAACGGGCCCTCCTGTCTAAGGGGGTTTTCTCCCTTTTATTTAAAATGTCCCTTAATTGCTTTTTTTAATTTCTAATTTTTGGGGCAAACCCATATGCTGTTTGGGGAATTGATGGGAAAAGGGCGGGGAAAAGAGATTGCCCTAAGATGTTTTTGTGGTAAATTTCTACGGGCAAAGGGGCCCGGGGAGAAGAAAGACATTGCATGCTGAAACCGGACAAAAAGAAAGGGGGAAAGACGAATCATCGGGGAAGAAAATCAGGGAAAGGTTTTGGGGGCGGGCAGAAAAAAGAAAGAAAAAATTTCCATCAAGATGACATCTCCTGTAGCCCCCTGCTGTCGGGGGTTAAATTTTATTTTCTGTTTGAAATCAGTGCTGTATTCTTTGGGATGGTGACCGGGATTAGGGGGATTGATTGGGGGGGTTTGAGGTTATTTTTGGGTTTTCTTGTTAGGGGAAAGGAAGTTGTCCCAATTGAAAAGCAATAAAAACCCCTGACCTGTGATTGAAAATAGAAAGTAGCCTAAAAGGGGCTACCCCTGCCCCTTGGGGGGGTTCAAATTATCTTAAAAATAAAAAAGGGTTTTGAAACCCGGGGAAAAACCACATCAAACATGCCTTTTTGCTATAAAAAATACTTTTATTTTTTTTCCCAAAGGGTGGTTTTTTTTAACCCTTTTTGCAAATGATAAAATAAAAAAGGGAAATCAATGTAGCGGGTGTGGGGGTCTTTTGGGAAATTTTCCTTTTTATGGCCCCACTCCTCAGAGCTTCAGGAATGTCTAAACCCAGGGGGTTTTGAAACCCTTCGGCCTAGGGGCCATCTTGGTTTACACACGACCCTATACAAACTACTATGTATGTGCCTTTTGAAATATAAAATATGATATTGAGGTAATACTAACTAATCCCTTTTAAAAATGAGACAAAAAGGGGGATCACACTAATTTTCCCTTTTCGCCCTCCACAACGGGCCCCCCCTTTGTTCCATTTTTATCCCCCCTTTTACCCCTTTTTCCCCCCTATTCTTGTCTTTTGGGGAAAGTACCTCGCCCCCGAAAAGGGGGCCCCCGTAGCCCCTGGTACCCCCTAGTCCCCTACACTTCTTTGGCCCTTACTTTTTTGAGACTTTCGGTTTGCAGAGGGAGTAGATGACTTTCCGGAAGCCTTCTGCCCCACATGGTCTCTCATGGAATAATGCCCTTAAATTTCCAAAAATCATCTTTGGGGTGTCGGGCTTTGGACCAAAGGGGGGTGGTAGGGGTCGCTGTCCCCCATAGAGGCCCCCGTGGACAACTGTTCATCATATGGAGTAGCCGGGTCCACAGTTTTCACAAATATTTTTCCTCAAAAAAAAGGGAGAACACAACAGACAATTAAAGCAAGTAAACAACAAAAACAATTAAATTTAACCTATCTGGGCAAGCTTTTCCCCTCCCAAAAACCCTAAAAACCCTTTAAGTAAACCCAATGCCCCCCAGGGGGGGTCTATGCCTGATTTAAACGTTTTTAATTTCTTCTGAAGATCATCGGTTTTTCCTAATGGCCACATGCCCTTTCCCCCATTCGGCCCCTGTATTATCGGGTTTAAAAGTAAGCGGGGTTTTTTCCTGTTTGGGTTGGACGGGTTTAAAATTGGGTACCAGAGATTAAAAACCCCCAGCCCCACCTGGTCCCTTGCCTTAAACTCATCAGGGGCCCCCCCTTGGGCCTCCTATAGCATCAATTTTAAAAACCCTGGGGGTTGAAGCTGCCCTTTGGGGGGGCTTTCCTTCTCCTCCTGACTCTGATTGTGGGCACTATCTTCGACCCCCTCACTCAAATAAAAAAAATGGATTTTCCCGGACCAAAATGCCTCCTCAGTCCCCCCTGAGGGGCTTAATAGCCCCAGGTTAGGGGCAAAGCCCTTTTTCCTTGGTACCTCCTATTCTCGACATTCCCGTCTTTGTCAAACCCCCAACCCAGTGAAATAGGGTTTTTTCCCCCTTTGGGCTTTCCCCCCCTTTAAGGGAGTTGTGGGCTATACCCCCAAGGGTTTTCCCCCGTGTTTCCTACCCACACACCCCCGTAATGCAAAGGGTCCCCAGGCTCCTCCATTTACACACCAAAATATGCATGGGTTTTGACCAAAAAAATTTTTTTCAAAACAACATAACTACTTTTTAAAATCAGTAAAAAGCAGCATCGGGCCCCCATTTCCGGGGGGTGGGGGCGATCTTGGGGGTGTGAAGCGGGATCCAGTTTGGGGTTTCCCCCCAAACCCTTTAAAAGATGTGGTCATGGTTTAGAAGGGCTTTGGGACGACCCCCTCAAACCTCGGCTTAGGGGTTTTAAAACACAAAATTTTTTCACTAGACCCGTCTCCAGGCTTTAGCCCTTTTGAGCCCGCAACCCTCTGGGAAACTGGATCTGGGAAAGGAAAATCTAAAAAAGCATTAGTAACCCAAATCTTTTAAAACCCCGGGATCACATAAGGGTCATAAACCCTCAAATTTTGTACTACAACTTTCCCGAGGGAAAAAATGCACCTAGCCTTGGGGCACTGCCAACAGGAAAACTCATAGGGGAAAAAGACCCAACTAAACCCCGGGCCTTTGTGCCTGACTTTTTAAAAACTTTTTTTTGGGGCCCGGCTGTTTTGGTCAGGGCCTTTACAAAGGTTTTTCTTTTGCCAAATTTAAGCGTCCCGTGCTTTTTCAAATTTCCCCCTTCCCTGTGCCCATTGCACTACGCCCGGGTTAGTGGGCCCCTGGCAAAACAAAGGGGGGCCCCCCCTTTCCCATTAAACCCCCCTCTTCTTTGTTCTTTTTGGCCCCCCTTTTTTTTCCAGCTTTCCTTTTTCTTCCCGTGGACTTGTTCCTTTCATCTTGGGCCCGCAGTCTCCTTGCAGGTTGGGGGAATTTCCCCTGCAAACCCCTGGGCCCGTGACTTTTCCCCTTTTTCACCTTCCTGCGCCCTGGTGGCGCTTGGTCAAACCAAGGGGGTTTTTCCTCTTTTGAAACCAAGGGTTCCCATGGGGCCCTTTATTTTCAGAAAAGCTTTCTGTCCGTGGCAGCAGATTTCATCCATCAACCTGAATGGCTTTCCAGTTTCACTTGGGGTTTCCCGCAGCCCCTTGGGAAAATTGTGCTTTCTAAATAGGGCCAACTCATGGGGGGGGACCCCTTGGAAAAACGTAAACTTGGGTCCGGGACATGTTTTTGGGGGGGGGGGGCCAAATTTTTCCCTCTGCCAAACGTCGCTGCCCCCCCCTTTAACCCCCCCCCCCCCCTTCTTGGGCCCGACTTATTCAAAAAGGAACTTTTTGCCCCCCAACACTGCGGGGGATGTGTAAAGGCATAAACCCGTGGGGAAATCGTCCGCACTGTCGCCAAATCGGATCCATTTCCCAAAAAAACCTATTCGGGTTTTAAATGGAAAAAAAACTCCAACTTATGCCCTTTAAAACAATCATGGCCTTTTTTTCCCTGAAAACCCGAATTCCTTTCCCATTCCTCTTTCCCCCCATTCCCCCCTTTAGAAAAAGGGGGGGGTTTAAAGGGGGCTGGATGAATAAAACAACCCGGGGCGCAGATTGACGTTATCCGGGGAGGAGGGAAAAAACAAAAGGGAAACCCCCAGACGTGTGCTGATGAGAGATGGCGGTTTTAAAAATGGTAGAGATGTCACATGGAGCCAGAAGATTTAGGGGGGTGTCCCACACAATATACCGTCTTTTCCCCGCATCACCCTTTGGGTTTCAGCTTTCGCCGGTAAAAATGAAGGTCCTCCCCCTTTCAGCTGATCCCGTCTTGCAAAAGTATATCCACTGGTCCCGTTTCGGCCCGCATGGGCTTTTGCTAGAACTTCCCCAGGGGATGGGCCTTCCCTTTCCGATACACAAACTTGAAAGGGCTTCTGGGAATCCGGCAGGGCCTAGTGCAGGAGCCCCTTGGGGAATAGCTTTCTTTTAGCTTTAAGGGCCCAAGCACTTCATCAAGGTTGGGAAAAAAGTTGTCCCCCTTTACTTTCCTAAAACCCAAATTTTCACAAAATTGGGTATCCCTGTCCTTTTGGATGTGGGCTTCAGGAAAGGACAGAAAAATCAGGGGCGGGGGCCGAGTATCAGTTGTGAAAGTTAACCCCCTTTGTTTTTGGCGGGCCATGTTTCCGCTCTTTTTCAGTTTTAAACAAGTAAGGCCCGGGGGTCTTGGCCCTTTTTGGGTCCAGGGGCCTTTATATGGGGGAGGCCACCATCCCCCGAGCAGGGCCTTTTACCAAAAATCCCGCAGGCACATTGCTCTTTGATGCCTTGTGGTAGCTAGAACACCACATCAGTTGGGAAATCTTTTTACCAGGGCCCAAACCCTCTTCACCCGCTTCTTTATGGGTCCAAAAGGCCCTCCACAAAGGGGACTGGTCGCAAACCGAGCAAAGCGGCTTCTTTAAAGGGAAAAAAACCTAAAAACCCAAAAACATCGATTTTTCCGGCATGATATTTTCCCCTGTTTCCCCCCCTTTTTCCCGAAGTGAAAATCTGTCAATGTCAATTTCCTGGGCTGAAAGTCTGTCCCCAGCCCCTTGGTTTTTAGCTGTTCACAAAAATTACAACTGGGGCAGCTTATCTCATCCATATCTTACGCTATAATTTTTTTCCACAAGACCCGCTAATCCCCTTGGCCCAAAATTAAACCTTGACCCCAAAAGAACCCTAAAACTTTTTAAAAATGCTTTTTTCTTGTCCTTTATCCCGCGCAAAACTTTCCCTTTTAAAAGGGCCATAGGTTTTTTTTTAAAGGGTCCAAAAAATTTCACCCCGTTTTAAAACAGAGACCCTTTGATGGTTTTGGGGAATTGTAACATAAAATTTTTTAAATTCGGGCCTTCGCACCCCCCCCTTGCCGTGGGGGGGCCCCTATAAAAAATTTTTAAGGGGGGGTCTTTGGCCGTAAGGGAATTTCCAGTCCCTCTTTCCCGGTCGGCCCCGATGCCCTTAAAAACGTCTTTCCCGGGGGGTGTGCTATGCCCGGGGGCCGCTGGGGGTTTCCCCCTGGGGGGCTAACAAAAAAAAAAAGGGGCCAAATTTTTTGGACCCCTTTTGGCTTTCCCTTGGGCTTTCCCCTCCCCTTTTTTTTCCTCCCCCCTCGTTTATTCCTCCCGCTGTTGGAGCCTGCCCCACGTATCTTCTCCTCCCAGTAAAAATAAGGTTCCACCGTAGGGCCCGGCGGGCCTGGTCCCATATATCCCCATTTTTGCATCCCTAATTTACATACATGCTATGTGCCCAACCCTTTTTGGTCCCCGGGAAAGGGAAAATGGTTTATCAAGGGAAAGGGGGGGGCATTAAAACCCCAAAAAAGAGGGTGTGACTGGAAGGGGCGGGCCCGTGGCAACTAAATTCATTTGTTTTTGGGTGTACTGGGGAGGGCTGGAGCAAAAAGGGGTGGTTACAGGGGGGGAAAAGGGGGGGGCGGGCAAAGGGGGGCGTTTCTGGGGGGTGTTTCCCTAATTTTTGGGACAGTTCTGTCTAAAACCCCCGACTTTTCTCTCCACCTCCAAGACAAGGGCCCCTCCGCCATTTTCAGGGTTTTGGCACAGTTTTTTTTTTAAAAAAAACTTTCCT
Source organism: Phyllomedusa bahiana (assembly GCA_025379985.1). Taxonomy (NCBI): domain Eukaryota; kingdom Metazoa; phylum Chordata; class Amphibia; order Anura; family Hylidae; genus Phyllomedusa; species Phyllomedusa bahiana. Next base: position 4,003 of record JAODAL010077471.1, on the reverse strand, counting down.
TTGTTTCAGAAAAACTTTTTCCGGGAGATGATAAAAACCGGGAAACTGCCCCCCCAGGGGCCCCCCCCCCTTTCATTTTTTTGAATCCATTAATTACACTGGAAAAAGGAATTTTAGGGCCATAAACAAACATACCAAATCCTTCAATTACCTTCTTTCGTTTATCCCTTTAGGAAAACTTCCCCTTTCCCTTTTCTCAAAGCTTTTAGGTCATAAATACACTTCAGCTACTTTGGGAAATTTTTTCAGACTTTCTTCACTTAAATTCTTTTCCCCATCCCAAAAATGGACCTCCCTTAATTTTAACTTTTTTACAAATCTAAAACCAGCAGATGGCGCTGTGCATAAACCCACAACCACCCTACCAAACTTCTTTTGTTTCTTTTGTTTCTTAAAAATCACATGTTTTAAAACTTTTTCATAACACACCACACACAACGACAAAACTCGGGGCAGACTCGGTTAATTTTGAACGGTGATTTGAAACCGATTTTATCCGCTGTGCTCAGCTTTTCCTCTTTACCAAGGGAAAACTTGAATTCATATTCCACCATCAAAAGAATTCCAATTTTCACAAAAATGGCTCTTTTTCCCCAAGCCAGCTGACCCAGCCTTCCCCTCGGTGAGGAGGGCAGAAATTTCCCGGGGGGTTAAATTTTTTCCCAAAAAAATTTGGGAGGAATTTAAATTTTAAATCAATTGGAGGCCCCTTGGGGGCCCCTTTATTCCGGCCCTTTATTCCTCAGGCCCGGGCTTTAAACCCTTTGCTTTTTTTCCTTTTTTGGGGGTTTTGCTTTCCAATCATTTCAAAAACCATTCAAACACAATTTAAAAAAAAAAGAAAATACCCCCCCAAGGAGTTAAAGGGGGCCAAGGGCTAAAGGGTTTAATAGCATGGGCCCCCACCCATCATTGCCTGTCAGGGGGATCTAACAATTAACCGAAAGAAACATAGTAAAAACTCCCAAAATTAGACAAACAATCGTCGGAACAAGCAAAATATAAAACTTTACCTTTTCCCGGACAGATATTCAGAAGAGTGGGTGGTGCCTTTATCTCTTTCTGCGTTTCCGCTGAGGTTTGAACTTCACAGTTCCCGTTTTCGGTTAATAAATTTAGATTAAGCCCATTTCCCCAAGTTTTTAAAAGGGGACAAACTGTAATAGAAAGTGCCCCCAAAGGGGCTACCCTTCCTTTTGGGGGGTTCAAAAATTTTCTTAAAAAAACAAAAGGTTTCAAACCCAGGGAAAACCAACATCACAAAAAATGCCTTGTGCTATGAAAATTTCTTTCTGATTTTTAAATTTAAAAAAAGGTGGTTTGTTATACCCTTTTTTGGGGAAAAAGAGTAAAATTAAAAAGGCATCCCCATTTCAGCTGGCGTGGGGTCTTTTTGGCCCCGTTTTCCCTTTTCTATGGGCCCACTCCTCAAACTTCAGGGAAAGTTGAACCCCAGGGTGTAACCCTTTTGAATAGGGGCCCCTTGGATTACACGACGATCTATACAAAATTTCAAAGGGAGCCATTTTTTTTAAACCCCATTTAAAAAAAAAGGTTTACCTTTCAGCTTTTACCTGCCCTTTCTATATAATTTTGTGGCCCTTTTTTTTATTATAATTGGGATATGTGAGGGGGTTAAAAAAACAAAACAAAAAAATGAAAACACCCAAAGGGCACACAAAATATATAACCTTTGTTCCCTTCCACAAACATGATGAGGGGTTTTTTCTGCACCCCCTTTTTCTTTCCCTTTCTTGTGTGGGAGGGGGGCTCCCCACAGGCGGTTTTTTGGTGCAATTTTTTATGTTTTTTTTTGTGTAGAAATGTACAGCATTAACTGCTCCAGCATTATTCATATTCTGCCTGAAAACCGGGCGGAAGAATGAACATGTTCTAAGTTTTTTGGACGGAAAAATCGTCCGGAGGAAAATCCGTACAGTGTGGACTGCTGTACAGATTTTCTTTTTTTTTAATTGTAAATTTTTTATTAGTTTTTACAACCATAAAGCCACGCAGGGCTATTAACAGTAATACACAAGATGCTTTAACGATGTAATAACAATAGCAGTGTACCGCAAAATGCATATAAATTCAAATATTATACTATAACTGCTGTTATAAGATACGAGGCTTGAGAGCCGTCTTAGTAAGCACCCAAGATAAGTGCAACTGACAGCCCTTTAAACAAATAAGACAATTACACACATAAACAACTAACAGGACAGGGGGAAGACACGAGACAGGACACATAAGGACAAAGGAGCTTCCCAAGTTATACCCGCAATCCAGCCATAGCTGTACAGATTTTCTATTTAACTCAATGTAAAATCCGAAAACAGTCTGGAAAACCGATTGAAAACCTCTGCCGTGGGGACAAGCCATTAAGCCACGTAGCATCATATCTTTTTATTTATTGAGAGTAGTTGGATCCCACCAAAATTTTGGACAAACAGTTCAACAAACATGGAGACCAGCTGACCTGTGTGGATAATTAGATGCAGACAGCAAGCAAGTGCACAGATCTGGCTGAAAGGCAACAAACCGTAACTAGGAACTAGAAACCGCAGGGACGGGGAAAAATCCACCCCAAAAAAATAGATAAAAATCTCTTCTTTATTCATCAAAACTTTAAAATATCAGACAGGAAAACCCAAGCAAGTTTTTTGGGAACACCCTTAAACTACATGCAAAGGGGTGCTTACCCGAAACCGTCGACTGGCTTGTGTCTGATTTTTAATGTTTGATGAATAAAAAGAATTTTTATTATTTTTTGGGCTGGATCTTTTCCACTGTCCATCGTTTCTTTTTTTCCTATTTTGGGATAGGTTTTTTTCCCAAAAGGTTTTTAATTTAAAAAAATCAAATGTCTCCGATCGCGTGTCACCTGATACAAAAACTTGGACACTTTTTCTTGCCCCCGTTTTAAAACCTTTTTCTCCCGAGATAAAATTTGTCAGTCAACATAAAATAAGACTGAAATTTTTAATGCAAAAAAACCAATAATACTTGAAATACGATATATTGTAGGGTGGGGGGTCTGCAGGGCAAAATATATATAATATATATATATATAAAAAAAAAAAAAAAGAAAAAAAGTAAAAACCCATTTTTTACAGCCACTTCCTTCAGAAATTTTGGATTGATTTGGGCAATAATTTCACCGGTAACGGGTTTTTTTTTTCTGCAAATTTTGGGCCAAAGCCCGGGTACCTTTTTTCCTGGGGTAAAACGTTTTTTCAACCATTTTTTTCCAGGGAAAGAATGATTAATTTTGGCACAATTTTTTTGGGGTTAATTTATTTTTTTTTTTCTAAAATTTCACTCCGTCCTTAGGGGTTTTTTTTTTGCAAATACAGCAGAACCCCGTTACCTTTTTTCAGGGGGGAAAAAAATTTTCCAGACCTTTTTCTGCCCGGCTTCCTTTGGGGGGAATGTCGGATTAAAATTTTGGGGCCACATTTCATTGGGTGAAAAAAGAATTTTTTTGGGCCCAAACCCCAACCCCCGCCCGGTTGTTTTTGCATTTTTTTTTTTTAACTAGCAAACTGTTACCGTTTCCTAGGGGAAAATTCTTTTTAACACAGCCTTTCTCGTGCAAGGTAAAATTTAAATTTTGGGGGGCCCTTTTCCATCATAAAAAAAAGTTGGGTTTTGCTGGAAACACACCCTGCCGGAGATTTTCTTTTCTTTGTTTTTCAAATACAACCATAACACATGTAAACCCCTTTTCCGAAAATTTTTGCTTCCCCCCAACCATTTTTTTTGCCTATCCCTTTTTTTAGGGAAAATTTAGGGGGTTTTCTCACTACATATATTTCAACATGTAGGGACAAAAATAAATAAGACTTTTTTTTTAAACATTGTTCTTTTAACTTGCTCCAAATGCACACAAGTGGGTAAAACTACCATCCATATTTCCTTATGATGGGTAAAACAGGGGGTAAAGTCCCATGGTCGACAACCTAATATTTAATCTCCCCGCGGGGGATTAACGTAAAGGGGG
>JAODAL010077470.1:0-13261 GCA_025379985.1 Phyllomedusa bahiana | reverse complement strand
CCGGGTGGTGGGGTATAAAATTGAAAGCGGGCTCGTAGTCGGGGACAGGCAGGAAGGTCAGGCGACAAGATTCGTGGTCGAGGGACGGAGGCAAATGGTACGGTACACAGTAATCAGAACAAGACTTTCAGGAATGCTTTCTCTGTAGGCTAAATGGCACTAGAGATCCGGCGGGGTAACCAGGAAGAGGCAGGCTTAAATAGGGGCAGCGACTGGCAATAGCCAATTACTGGTGCGCTGTCCCTTTAAATTCAACACTGCCGGCGTACGCGCTCCGAGGGACAGAGACTACAGCAGGAGCGTGGCCGGGTAAGTGAACTCTGGAACTAGCAGGGGACGAGCGCGCCCCCGACCCGACATGCGGGATGCGGCGCCGCTCGGCAGCAGGGCACGGATGCGCCTGCGACCCGGGACGAGGGTTGCAGGGGCATCCGTGACAACACCGTTTATTTTACCGACTACAATAGCACAAACACGCTTAATTACCCTTGGATATAAATTGCGCTACAGAAATCAGCAGCAAAAAATTAACTGGTATCTGGCTTGTAAAAACGCTGTTTGTTTTACTGAATACAAAAGCACAAACAGGCTTAGATAACCCTTGGATATAAATTGCGCTACAGAATTTAGCAAGAAAAAATTAACTGGTATGTGGCGTTTAAAAAAGACGTTTCTTTTACTGAATACGAAAGCACAAACAGGCTTAGACAACCCTTGGATATTCAATATGCTCCAGAACTGACCAGGTGGCATTAAAATGTATATGGAGCAGAATTGAACCCACACTGGACTTCAATTACAATACCCCACAAACTGAATAAAAATTATAACTGAAGAGGAGCAGTTCCTGATAAAAGCAGTGACACCTCCCCCCAAAAATCTCTTTTGTGTGAGATCTCTGCAGAAGCTGCACCAGCGGCACAACGAAAGCAGTGTGAGGAGTGAGAATGGCGTCTGGACTTATATAGTGCGGTGACATCACAGAATCCCGCCGGTCTCTGATTGGCTTCATCTCTACACATGTCATTGAGGGTCCTCCTTTCTTCCTTCCAGACTTCTCTGCCCCGTTTCACGGCATGTGCTTGTGGCCATTTTATAAATTAAAAACACACTTTGTTCCCGCAAACTTCGACTTCGTTCAGAAACAAAGAGAGTTAGGAGACTATTCATTTGGGGCAGAAGGCTTTACATCCGGGGCTTCTGCTCCGAATGATGCTGCCTAGCGACGCCCCTGACTACAACCAATATTCTTTAAAAATTGTTAAATAACAGAACAATATTTTCCATTTCCAATTTCTAAGAGGGCAGCTATTATCTCTAAAATACTGTAAAATTCTGAATCTACGTTAATCATATTGAAAATTCCAGAAATATAAGAAATATATTATAATAACTACTTTTTTCCAATACCCTTTTTTTGTTAGTTAGTTGTGGCTAACAAGATGGCTTTTTCATAATTATGGTAGAAATGTTCACAAGAGGTTCACAACCTCTGGGAATAGATTTTTTAGTCTCTGCCAATTCCATTTTAGCATTACTTTCTATTGCTATTAATGTCTTTCCAATTACAGTGGGTTGCAAAAATATCTACACCCCTTGAACTGTTCCTCAACCTTAAATGTTACAGTCACCAACTTAAATGTATTTTATTGATATTGTATTTATGTTAAGTAGTAAGTATTTGGGAAGTGTAAAAAAATGAGTTTTTCCAAATTGTTGCAAATTTTTAAACTTTAATGGACATGGAGAGTAGTGTGCAAGCGAGATCAGCTCTCAATTCTATGTCATAACTTTTGGGGGCCCATTCCAGAGATAGCTGCAGGTTCCAGAGGTGGACATTGGGACTCTGGTACCTGAGCCTATCAGACTATTAGTTTGGATAAATCTTTAGAATATTTGGGCATGTCTCAATTTTCCCTGTATTCTATCAGTCTTACTTAATCATATGAATATTATGTATTATGTATTGATTGCTAAAAAATATGTTTTTCTTATTCCCTTTTATATTATGTTTTAACATGTTTGATAAATATAAGAGAGCTGTACATGTAGAAAATCAATATTTCATTGTCCTTAACATCAAATTCCTCCTAAATATTTCCAAATTTCCTTTGGTGAACTAATAGTGATCTTCATATATTACATATACCCGACATGTCTATGTGATATATTTTATTTCTCCCTCCTAACTCACAAGTGGTTAAAAGCAATGCAAAAGTGACAGAAATGACACACTATTCATCAAGCAGTTGCAGTTGCTTTGATAACTAATGTTAGTGGAAAATAGCTATGTTTAAGGCACAAAGACTCAAACACACACCCGTGCTTTCCATAAATAAATACATAAGGTCCTTGAGCATCTTATGTACGTCTCATCTCTTATGATGTATGTGTTGCACCGTCTTAACTCGTTACCCTGTTATTATGGCTTTATTTGTCAGAAGCTACACATTTTAATAAAAAGGTTTATTTTCTTCATCCAAAACTGTTCATAGGTAATATCTTACACTCTAAATGCAGAAAAGAAACCCTTGATGGAAAAAAACAAAGTAAGTTTAACAATGCATAATCTAAAAGCAATATCAGTTTTGTTGTCCAACACTATGTCATGACATAAACAAATTAGGAAAAAATGTAGACTTGCAGAGATTCATAAGATGTGTTTGCCTACCATCATTACAGTGATATAGCAAGATCCTGGATTGGTGTCTACTGTGGGCCTCACTAAACTTTACTGCTTTAGATTGATAGCCATTGACTGGGCATGAAAATAACACGAAGTGCCAAAAGGAGACAAAGTTACATGTCTCATAATGACGACTCAGTATTTTATATGCAAACAATGTCTCCCCTAAAAATACTTTTTATGTAATAGGTAGAGATGGGCGAATTTCTCAAAAATTAGATTCGCCGATTTCGCCAATTTCCGCAAAATTCGTTCGGTCCGAATACTTTTGGGACGAATCGCGTTAAAAACAGCTATTTTCAGACCTGCACAGACCCTGTATTGCTGTAAAACCCGTTGGCCATGCTTAAATATGCAAGGAGCTTGGTTTGGTCTTCATACAATTTGTGTTTTAGTATGACACAATAACTGCCCCCGCCTTAGAATCATTCACTTAAAATTCCCGGGGCCCACTTAAAGGGCAAAACTGACCAAAAAGGGAAGCGGAAATTAGCCATAAAGTCATGGCAGCACCAGCTGGAAAAAACAAGCTGAGGTCACGATCCTACCATGGCAATCAAAAACACAGTATAGGTTACTGAAGCCACCACAGTTTCACGCACAGTAAGGGGACGTCACAGCAGGAGCACCTGCGAGGCACAGCATCCGGTGTCATCTACCGGCCAGTTTGACCAACAAGGTCATACATTTTCTCCCAGATGAAAATTAAACAACCCCAGCCAAGTGGGTTGGTTTGCACACACAACCCTTTGTTGGCCTTTGGCCCAGGACAGGTGAGGGCTCTCACCTGTCCTCAACCCACTCTTGTCCCGTTCGCTTCCCACAGCCAAGAACTACATTGCTGTGCCTCTGCGCCACTATACAGTGAGGACCACTTTTGAGGACAGGGGGCAGCAAAGAGTGGGAAACATCCATGCTTCTTCAGAAGCGGTTGCAAATAGTGGATGAGGAGATTTGGAATCGGGGTTATGTTGCGGAGCGTCGGGCTTTGTACAGCGACACCTTGAGGAGGACGGCGGTGACAGGCAAACACAATCGATGTAGCCATCGCACATGGGACCGGAGAAGCAGCAGCTGGACAATTATCTGGTGGCCTAGTTAAAAAAGGCATAAATTGCCCCCCAAATGGAATTCAGTCCACTTCATGCCTTTTTGGGTGCCCCTTTCTCCCTGGGATAAGTAGCGCCCTACGCGGTCGCCTACCTCGACTACCCTTTTGTCCCGGCCCTGAAAGCATTCGTTATTCTCCCATTAAGTTTAGGAGACGGGAGAAGAAAGGGCTTTGGACGACAAAACAATCTGAAATCCTTGAACAGTAAAGATAAGTCCTGGCCGGAGAGTAAATTTGGGTTTGTCATCAGCAACTGGTGTTTGAAACCCATGTGATGCTATCAGTTTACCAGACCAACAGTGTAAAAGGGGTTTCAATTTATCAAGGGAGAAGAAGCAGCAGCTTGCTTTTTCAGCAGTGACGCATCCGTAAGCGGTAGTTGTGCCGGGACCCAGCAGGGTGGCACAGTTCGGGGTTGGAACCCAAACGGCCACGATTTTGACCACCCACTTTCCAGGTAATACAACACAGGGGCTCACGGTCACGCGGAAACAGCACAGTACAGCGCTTTGGTAAAAACACTACCCGGTGTGACATTTCTTGACGAAAACACCAAGGAGGTTAAACCCTAACATATGTAGAATCTGTGGCAGAAACCACAACTCTCTGTCTATTACATCATCATTGGCCCAGATACTCCGCTCCTCGGAATTATGGTGCCGGGGCAAAGATCGTTCACCGAGACGATTCCCAAAGAAACAGCTAAACCTTTGCCCTGTCCAAGTTGTGGACTGCAGTCCCCCCTTTCAATTTGGTGACTCTGCACCATTAAAGAACTGGCCAGGAAAACTTGGCATCATCTGCATTGAACACACGGTAGTGGCTCCTCTGGACACACCGCAAGAGGTGTCACAGCACGCCAGGAGCGGGGTCAAGTAGTCCCGGTTTTCACCCAGAAAGCCCGCCGCAAGGCAGGAGAAAATTTCTGCGGCGGGAGTTTTTACAGGCCGCTACTCTGGCACACTACTTGAGTGGCAGCCAGGCGCAGCGAGTACCAAAATCGTAAGCGAAACCCCAGTCAAAGTCAGGCAACGGTCAGCGCAGGCGCAAGATTCAAGGTCAGGTAACATGCAAAAGGTCGGGTCCCAGGGTCAGACAGGAACTGATGAAAAGGGGAAATTGATGAAAGGAATAAATATATTAAAGGGGAAATTATGATCGGGGGGAAATTGAGGGGAACAGGAATAAATATTTAACAGGGGGAAATTATTGAACAGGGAAATTGATGACAGGAATAAATATATAACACAGGAAAATTATTGAACAGGGGAAAATTAACAAATAAATATTTAACAGGGTAAATTATTGAATATGGGAAATTGATGAACAGGAAACCCAGGGAGGCCTCCCTTTTTTCCACCGTTAACGGGGAGAGCCCCCCTTTTTCCACCGTTAAAAGGGAGGGCCTCCCTTTTTCATACAAAGGCGATTTTTTTCAAAGCTTTTCTTTGCTTCTTTTTTTCTGCCCATTCCAGTTTTGTACTGAATTCAACCACATTGGCACAGAATGCAAAATAAGCACCTAAATATTTCCTGAGTTTATGGTCCCCTTTCATTTCAAGTTCCATACGCGCATTGAACAAACGGTGAAAATACAGAAACTGATTCAAAAACCACTTTATACTTCATGATCTTGATGTCAATGCTGTCCTCCTCAAGATCTTGGTATGCGGGGTTTTACCGCTGCCAAAAACCTTTCCCCTTGCCACTCTCCACATAAATACGCAAGAACAAGGGTTCTGGCCCCACCCCCTTTGTTGCCAAAACTGCTCTTCCTCAAATTGTTCGTCCTTGCGTATAGTGGCGCTGACCCAGACCAATACAGTTCTCTGGCGAGGACCCGAATGGGACAGTGGCGGGTTGAAGGACAGATGAGGACCACTGACCCCTCCCGGGCCATGTCAACTAAGGGGTTTTGTCTGACGTTTTTCCACCGACTCTAGGCTGGGGTTTTCAGATGTCATCTGGGAAGAAATGGAAAGACCTAGTCAACCAATTTAAAAAACCCCTTGGGTTGCTGAACAACACACGGCCCTAGATGACACTGGAAGTTCTGGCCTCACCGAGTGACCCCTGCTGCCATGTCACCTTGCTGTGCTGTGACCTGTGCCTGCTCCAGGAATGTTTGTGCCAGTGCCACTCGCAGGTTAAGAGCCAGCCACCTCTCTGTCTGATATACTGTTTGTTCTGAAATGTACAGACTCTGTTTAATGAAAATATCTGTATATGATAAATACACACCCTGTATTTGACTCAAAATGAACCCACTAACAAGCTTGGGTAACCCTTGGATATAAATTGCGCTCCACAAATGGCCAGGAAAAATTTATTTGTATGTGCCGTTTAAAAACACTGTGTATTTTACTGAATATAGAAGCACAAACAGGCTTAATTAACCTTCGGATAGGAATTATGCTACAGGCAAAATTTCTGCTTTGGCGGTGAAAAACAGCGTTTATTTTACTGAATACAACTGTAGGAAAAATACTTAAGTTAACCCTTGGATGTAAATTGCGCAAAAGAAATGTGCTGCCAAAAATTACCAGCTTTGTAGCGTGTTTACGGAACAGAACAACAGAAAAACTCATAATTAACCTTCGGATATGAATTATACTACAGCCAAAATTTCTTCTTTGGTGTTGAAAAACAACGTTCTTTTACTGAGTACAACTGCAGAAAAATACTTAGTTAACCCTTGGATGTAAAATTGCGCAAAAGAAATGTGCTGCCAACAATTACCAGCTTTGTAGCATGTATTTTACGGAACACAACAACAGAAAAACTCATAATTACCTTCGGATATGAATTATGCTACAGGCAAAATTTCTTCTTTGGTGTTGAAAAACAATGTTTTTCTTCTGAGTACCCAAATGCAGAAAAATACTTAGTTAACCCTTGGATGTAAATTGTGCAAAAGAAATGTGCTGCCAACAATTACCAGCTTTGTAGCGTGTTAAAACGGCTGGATTTTATGGAACACAACAACTGAAAAACTCGTATTTAACCTTGGGATATGAATTATGCTACAGGCAAAATTTCTTCTTTGGCAGTGATAAACAACGTTTCTTTTACTGAATACAACTGCAGAAAAATACTTAGTTAACCCTTGGATTAAAAATGCGCAAAAAAAAATGTGCTGCCAACAATTACCAGCTTTGTAAACGTGTTTTAAAATGGAGTGTATTTTACGGAACACAACAACCGAAAAACTCGTAACTGAGCTTCGGATATGAATTATGCTACAGGCAAAATTTCTTCTTTGGCGGTGAAAAACAAAGTTTCTTTTACTGAATACAACTGCAGAAAAATACTTAGTTAACCCTTTTTATGTAAATTGCGCAAAAGAAATGTGCTGCCAACAAAATTTCCAGCTTTGTAGCGTGTTTTAAAAAGGCGTGTAATTTACGGAACACAACACCAGAAAAACTCGTAAATAACCTTCGGATATCAATTATGCTACAGGCAAAAATTCTTCTTTGGCGTTGAAAAACACAGTTTCTTTTAGTGACCACAACAGCAGAACAAAGCTTAATTAACCCCTGGATCTAAATTGCGCAAAAGAAATGAGCACCCAAAAATGAAGTGATATTTGGATTGTAAAAACACTGTTTCTTTAACCGAATACAACAGCAACAGGCTTAGATAACCTTTGGATATTCAATGTGCTCAAGAACTGAGCAGATAGCATTAAAATGTATATTTCAGCTGAATTGGAAAGCATACTGGACTTCAGTTCCAATACCCCACAAAATCAAAATTAGAACATAAGAGAAAGCAGTCTCTGAGACAACTGTGAAAACCACCCCAAAAAAACGCTGTATAAAAGTTAGTTTTTTTAGTAAAGAGAAACATGAGCAGCAGCTTCCCTACACAGCACAGTGAAAGCGGTATGGCTCCCAGCGTCGCGTCCGGACTTATATAGTGCAATGATGTCACAGAATCCCGCTGGTCTCTGATTGACTTCATCTCTGCACATGTCATGTAGGCTAAGCCATTCTTCCTCCCAGCCTTCTTTGCCCCATGTAACACCATGTGCTCGCACCATTTTATCAATTAAAAACACGCTTCGTTCCCGCGAATCACCCCAAACTCCGACTTCGTTCAGAATCGATGTTTTCCTGAAATTCTAAACGAATTCCACTTCTTTAGAATCAATTCGCCCATCTCTAGTAATAGGTTAAGATCCATTGATGTTTTTACCTTAAGAATTTTATTATATTTTATTAAGATTATTATATCTTACTATGAGTAAAGGGGGATATCCAGCCTTTTAAAATGAATGGTCTCTCATTCACCCCTTTCTCGATAAAAATTTTGGCTTGTATTGCGTTCTTTTTTTTCCCCCATGCATTCTAAGCCAGAAAATTTTAACTTTTCCATCTGTATAACCATCTATATTTGGGGGCCTATATTTTGTGTGATAAGTTATCATTTTTGTGATACAGTTTAGTGTACCATATGAAAAAGAGAAAAAGTAGAACATTGCTTTGTTCAGCCAAAGTTTGGGTAGTGTTGTCATTGCAGGGACTGCCGCATGTAAGCAACAGAAGTCTCTCCTTGCACATTTAAAATCCAGACCAAAGACAAAAATGTTTCCTTGTTATTTTTGGAAAAAATCTATCTATCTATCTATCTATCTATCCATCTATCTATCTGTCTGTCTATCTATCTACACTGCAAATAAAAAGCTAGGGATATTTGTTTTTTTGATTGAAATTTCAGGATAAACAAATAATTTCTTGAATTTTTTTTTTAAATTAACTAAATAAGACTGTCTCTTATGTTCCATATGTCCTATTCAATGTTTTAGTACTTTTTGCACAACTTGCTGATCTCTTGACAAATTCATCATCAATCCCTAAATTTCCCAATAAATTTAGGGGATCAATTTGAATTGGGATTTAAACAGTCCTCCCTTATCATGATGTTTACATTTTGACATCATGAGACCAAGACAACACCTTACAATTGATCACTATCACCTCGCCATTGCGAAGCTTTAAGCAGAATGCTCGCAGATGGAAGTGACCACTAAGCTTAGAGTGTCACAGAGTGTCATCAGCAGGTTGCAACAGAGATACAGAGACTGGAAGAGTCACAGAAAGGCAAAGAAGTGGACGTCCTTTGGTTATATCACACACTGATACTGATGACTGCTTCATTATAAACAGTGCCCTACATAACCAGTTGATAAATGCCACATAACTCGAGGCACATTTAAGGGAGGAGAGAGGTAGGTTAGAGAGGATAAATATTGCAAAATTGTTAAATGGCCACAGATGAAAATATCCCAAATCATGTCCACTAATAGCAATTTTTAGCTCTAATTAACAGCCAGTATCCACTAAGAATAGAATAGGCCTTCTTAATGCCTCCATGATGGATATAGTGCCAGCACATTGTCAGAGGAAGCAGATTAGCAGCACGCACCCACCATTTAAGAAAGCAAGAGCTAGGACGTACATGCTCTAAGAGTTCCCAGGCACACTTCAATGGTGACAGAAAGCATGTTGTAGGAGGGTTACGCCAGGCTGCAACAATTGCTACACAGAGCAGTGAAATGAAAATTGTTAGCCTTTGCCACCCAATGTGTTGCTACATTCCGAAGGCAGTCTATCACATAAGTTTGTTTTTTTATTTATAAAGAAAAAATATCTGCAATATGACATCCAGTGAACCATGCTACAGTTTTACTTGTGTATGTTTCCTTAGAAATTTACTAGAATTTTTTTTTTTTTTTTTTTGAAAACTTCATATGCCTCCAGTGTAAAATATAGGTCTATGGAGCTTATGTAGACTTTTATGGTTGCTGTATTACACAACATTAAGCTTGTACTGTACATGGTGCTGCAAGGTGCATGTGCCCTTGTAGTGACACACTAAATAAAACAGAAACATATGAAACATATTGTAATTGCGAAAGATAATTAACAATTGACGTTTGGATACAAGCTAGCTTGCTTGTAAAGGTCAACAAAAATGAAAGCTGAAACTAAGAGCATTTGAAGTGACAAGAGTAAATATAATGAGTACAGTATGATACTTATTGTGAGTTATAATTAATTCAGATCAAATACATAACAAGAACATTTTTGTGTGTACATATTCTAAAAAGATAAGTAACATCTAATAAAACATATCAAATATGATATTCCCTAACCTTTAGGAAGTACAGTACATGATCTACCATCAACGTCACTGACAAACAATGATATTTTAGGTAATACATAAATAGTTCATGAATGTCACTGACAATCGCTGATAATAATCTGCTAATTTTCTCAATTGACATTTCTCTGTTAAGATTCTTCTTAAAGTGTATATTTCATTTGTAAAGTTGACACATTTCTAGATTAAACATTAAAGGTCATTTATTTATCTTTTCTTATGGAAAAAAGTATTATTCAGTAGTGTAAGCTAGATTAAAGCTTCCTTACTTGAAGTCTGTAAAATAGTTATGATAGTGTTTTATGCATGAAATAACCACTTGAATAAAAGGTGCATTTAACTGAAGCAACAATGGAAGTTATTAAAGTTATTTCGGTGACCACTGTGGATTTATCTTTCTCTATCAGAAGAGTACCAACAATCTTGTCCACGTGTGTGTGTATAATTATCACAACAGTGATAATTAATAACATTTACTGAAAATCAACTAATGAAAATCGGATATTGCTTTTGAATTGTAGTTCTAGCAAAAAATTACTTGAACAAACTAATGAAACTGTCCTTGACAAAAATGATGGTACCCTTAACGTAATATTTTGTTACACAACATTTTGAGGTGATCACTAGTGTTGAGCGATTATTATCGACAAAGTTGAAATCGGCACAGTTTTTATGTTGATCGAAATTTTTAGATCATGCGATAATTTAGGTTAAAATCTGTGCATCATCTATTAAGTTTGTGCCATTTTCGGCGCTTCCTGTCATTTTGGCGGCCAGCAAATCAGCTTACAGATTAGAGCAGGGTGAATGCGTGTGCGACGTCATTACTGGGATGTGATGGTTGCGATTGGCTGGGAAAAATCACATGACCTCGTTTTACATAGAACAGCGTTCCTGTTCAGGGCCCCAGTGTCTCTCAGCGTCTCAGAGCAGAAGGACGTGCGCTCTGCTTGTGTTTCCCAAAAAGCTCAGCGAAATTAAAACTATTTCTTTACAGAGAAAGCTCTACTGTTAGCTGTGATCCTTACAATTTAGTTAGATTAAAGATTGGAAGATTTTATGTAGTTTAGGAAGAATTTTTTAAAAGGGGCATCTACCGCTGAAAGTCACAAGGGGAGCGGAGGGGGGCCCCCGCGGGCGAACACAGACAAGCTCTATAAAGAATACTGGATAAAGTTCACCAAGACTTAGTGTAGACATTGCACTGCAATAGCTTTATTATTAACAGTTTTCTATTGAAATATTTCCTAGATATTGGGCAGCCTGAACTTATATTAGGATACACATCTTTCTAGTAACTGCAGGTCTCTTTGTTGGGTGCAAAACTCCACTTTAATTATCAGTATACATTTCAGATAGGTGTTCATTTTCAATTTTGCCCATTCCACCTTTGTTCATATATCCACCTTGCAGTTAAATTAGAATCCAGCAATTTTGTAGTCAGCACAGGTTGATAGGTGCCAAAAATACCTTTTATATCCGAATACATTACAGATACGTGTTTTTTGCACTTTTGCCCAGTCCAGATTTGTTGATAGAGCCACCTTGCAGTTAAATTTGAATCCAGCAATTGTGTAGTTACCACAGGTGAATTGATAAGGTGCCAAAAAATACCTTTTATTATCCGAATACATTACAGATACGTGTTTTTTTCACTTTGGCGCACTACAGTTTGTTCATTGAGGCACCTTGCACTTAAATGTGAATGCAGCAATTTTGTAGTCACCAAAGGTGAATTGAAAGGTGCCAAAAATATATTGTATTATCCGAATACATTTCAGATAAGTGTTTTTTCACTTTGGCGCAGGCCAGCTTTGTTGATAGAGCTACTTTGCAGTTAAATTTGAATACAGCAATTTTGTAGTCACCACAGGTGAATTGATAGGTGCCAAAATTCCTTGTATTATCCGAATACATTTCAGATACGTGTTTTTTCACTTTGGCGCAGGCCAGCTTTGTTGATAGATCTACTTTGCAGTTATATTTGAATCCAGCAATTTTGTTTTGATATGAGGGATTTGAGAATAGCTGTGATTTGCCGTCTTTTAATAAGAGACGTTCCAAAACTCTTCCTTACCTTCTCAAATTTTTATATTTCTGACATGGAGCGAAATTCAGGTGGTAAGCGAGCAAAGAGGGGGGTAGGACATGGAGGTAGAGGTACAAGAGAAGGTGCTCCTTCCAGTGCTGGCGACAACACGCATGCCAGCTGATCGTCAGTTGCAGGACAGTCAGGCCTGTCATCGCTGGGTCAGGGCCCTGTGAATCTCAGTAACAAACAGCATCGCCAATCTGTTCTTCAGTGGTTAATGCAACCTGCATCCAGCAGTCTTACCTCCTTGTCCTCCCAGTCACGGCCACAAATGTCGTCATCATCATCGTCATGTGGGTCATGCGGGTTTTGGGGTCATGCTGTGGTCCAGGACATGGATAGTCAATGTCCAGTTCAACTAAAATGGTGGTTCAAAGACTCCTTTTTCCGGCACTTTTAAAATCTGGGGGTCATGCAGGTTTGGAGCTCATGCTGTGGCCCAGGACAGGTATAGTCAATGTCCAGTGAAACTAAAATGCTGGTTCAAAGACTCCTTTTCCCTGCACTTTTTAATTTGGGGGTCAGACAGGTTTAATGGTCATACTGCGGTCCAGGACAGGTATAGTCAATGTCCAGTTCAACTAAAATGGTGGTTGAAAGACTCCTTTTCCCGGCACTTTTTTAATCTGTGGGTCAGACAGGTTAAATGGTCATTCTGCGGTACAGGACAGATATAGTCAATGTCCAGTTCAACTAAAATGGTGGTTGAAAGACTCTTTTTTCCGGCACTTTTTAAATGTGGGGGTCATGCAGGTTTGGGGCTCTTTCAAAGCAGCATGACCCAAAAAATTATAAAAATGACTTCTCAGCCACTGTTAAAAATTGTGAGGGAGAAATGCCACTTAGAAGCCACATTTCTGTTACAAAGGACCATGATTATTGCTGTATCTCACAGCTACATGACCCCAAAAAATTATAAATATGACTTCTCAGCCACTATTAAAAATTGTGAGGGAGAAATGCCACTTAGAAGCCACATTTCTGTTCCAAAGGACCATAATTATAGCTGTATCTCACAGCAACATGACCCCAAAAAATTATAAATATGACTTCTCAGCCACTATTAAAAATTGTGAGGGAGAAATGCCACTTAGAAGTCACATTTCTGTTCCAAAGGACCATGATTATTGCTTTATCTCACAGCAACATGACCTCAAAACCATTGACAAAAAGCGAAAACTCTTTAAAAAAATAAAAAAAATTG
>JAODAL010077469.1:0-13261 GCA_025379985.1 Phyllomedusa bahiana | reverse complement strand
TAATTTTTTTGGGGGGATCGGAGCTCAAGTAAAACGCGGCCACCATTGGTAGTCCCGCCCCCGGAAGTCACTTACCAACCTTTTATGTGGCACAGTATCAAATGCTGCAGAAAAATCCAGATATATAACATCCAATGCCTCACCCCGATCCAGGCTAGAACTAACCTCCTCGTAAAAGCTGGTGAGATCAGTTTGACAGGACTCATCCTTTATAAACCCATGCTGGAACGGAGTTTTACATTTATTTTCAGTGTTATACTCTAGTATAGCTTATGTAAAGCTTATGTATACATAATGAAGATTTTGAGGAATATCTGCTTATATCCTGTGCACATCCATTTGTGCTCTGCCAGTCTACTACCACATATGGGACAGATGCTGAACAGTAACTTAATGTTCATGGCTTGACGGGCCCTGTCATAAGATGCTGGCGGCAGCCGTGAGTCCTGATGTAGACGGCACAATTACATCATATCATCACGCTGCCTACATCGGGCTTCAGTTAGAGAAGCCAGCAGCTCGTTGTGAGAATGTGGATACAGGTGAGGTTTTATTTTTTATTTTTAACTATTGGGTCCCTACATACCTAACTAGCTGGGGCCCACCTACCTAGCTGTGGCCTACAAACCTACCTAGAAGTGGCCTACCTACCACCTACCGACCTAACTTCAGACTTGCTACTTGGGGTCTACCAACCTATCTGGGGCCTACCTACCATCTAACGTTGATCCTATCTACTTACCTAACTTGGGCCTACCTACCACCCTCCTACCTAACTGGGGCCTACCGACTTGATACCAACTTACCTATCTGGGGCCTACCTAACTAGCTATGACCTACAAACCTACCTGGTGCCCACCTACCGACCTGGGGTCTACCAATCTACCAACATAAGGCATACCTACCTATCTTTCTGCATCCTACCAACCTACCTAGGACCTACAAACCTATCTAACAGGGGCCTACCTACCTACTTGGGGCTTTGCCTACCTACCTACTTGGTGATATAATTCTGAGGGGTACAAGCCATAACTGTAGCCCAAACTCCAGGGGGGTAGTCATTTGTTAGTTCCCACATCCCTAGCAGACTGTGTCTTTAAGCTATGGCCTGTACATGCTCTCCCATCCATGGGAAGTTTGTACAGAGTTGGGGAACAGTGAAGGAGTTACTGGAAAAGTAAGAATTCTAAGATACTGTGAAAATTATGCAGGGACAGGTGGTGGCCAGGAGAAGTCATCATGGCAGTCTGGATAGGATGCAGAAGAAAGTGAAAAGTTAACTACTCATCAAAGAAGATGTTTTCTGTGATTTTCTGGATATAACTGTATTGTAATCACTTATATATCTGCAGAGTGTGTGTACACTGGTATCTACCACCAGATGGTCACTGTACGGCGGTAATATACAGTCTGCAGAGCCTGTGTACAACTGGTATCTACCACTATATGGTCCCTGTATGGCAGTAATATTGGTCTTTGTATATTGACCTTTATTCAGTGATCGTATAGGGGTATTATTCAGTCACTATGTGGTTGTAATTTGTGGTCAAGTTCTGGCGATATAATCGGGTCCTTATGTAGTAGCGTTTTTGCTAATGTTGGTCTTGATATAGTGGGATTTTCTTAGTAGCAGTATGAAATGAAGTAGGGAAGGTATTTGCTCTTTTTTTTTTATCCAAAAACTGGATGACTATTATTAGCAGATACCGGTAAGTGTTCATGGTCGGGGGAAAGGCTGGCAGGAGGGAGCATGCCCACCCCAAAATTTGCCTTTTTTTAGTTACCCCCCCAGGGGATAAATTTTATAAAAAGATCCTAACAAACAAGCTCCTTTAAAATGAAAATGAAGATCTAGAAATCACTGCATGGAAAACTGAAAACAATGAGAATATAAAACTGCAATACAATGTGAAGTATAAATAAAATATAATAATAAGAAAGATGGCGAGCTTAAGTGTTGATGATGAACACATGAAAGTAGTAGGCAGGTGCTTTGGGGATCCAGTTAGGCAAAATCTAATAATTCAAAGATGCAAAGCATACAGCTACTTTGTAGAGGAAGCTTGAAGTTTTTAAAAGGGGGTTTGCTGTTTTTTTTTTTCAAAAATTTTAGTTCATTTTGGTCTACACGTATTTTAGATTTTATTGATTTCCCTTTCCAAACATACCCTTACTATGTTGGGAAAGAATTCACTGACTTCATCCCCAACCCGAACAGCAATATACAGCTGCCCCACCCCAGGACAAGCTAAAATTTAACAGTAATCAAGCCCTTTGTAAATGCCTTTCGGTGGATGTTCGCACTCGGGGACATCTGGTTACCTCAAAAAAACTCTCCTTTCCCTTTATTAGACTGAAAAAATGCTCCCCCCAAGCTTAAAAAGGCTTCAAAAACCCCAACCGTCGGGTCGTCTCCGATTTTTTAAAATCGATTTATAGGCGCCCGCTCTAACTGGTGATGGCGGTTCATATCTCAAAATATGGAAACTCCCCGCACGCACAGCCCCATTTCCGGGTTTCCGGGGAAAGGGACGAGATTCCAAAACCGGCCCCAAGGGGCCATAGATAGGCTGTTGTACCCAGGCCCGGTAGGCCCGCTTCTGAGGTGCCACCGGCTCGGTTTCTGTCCCAAAGGCCCGCGGTTATAGTCCTTTTTTTGTGTTTGTATCAGAAACTCATGACCTGAGTGGGGGGGTTTCTTAGACCGTCCCGGGGGGTTTGAGGGGACGTGAAAGGGGCTGCCTGTGGGCTGTCCCTACAGTTTAACAGGACCCCGTGGGGGCTTGGCGTTGACCCCATGGGGGGGGGTTTAAAAAGAGCTTTTCCAGGAACATCCACAACGCAGCGCCAGGCCACATCCCCCCCCTTTTAGGCCCAAAGGTAATGACCCCATTTTAACTCCCTTTTGTCTGTAACCCATGTTGTATTTGCCCTCTCTCTTACCTGTATACTATTACCCTTTTTTAATTTTTTTGTCTGTGTGCCCAAAGGCTAATTAAATCCATAAATTTTTAAAATTGGTTAGTCAGTCTTGATCATGGCCTCACACGCCTAGTACTGGTTATTTTAATAGCACCCCAGGGTTGGTTCCTGACCCTGTGTAAGTCGGTACGGCCCGGTCTTATAACTAAACGAGGAACTGGTGGCAGCATTGTTTTTTTTCCCCGTGCCTGTGTGGACAGGGGTTAAAGTGGGGAAAAGTATCGGCTTCCTTGCGCACCCCGGGAAAGGCCCTCAAGTCGGATACACCCCAAGTCAGGCCGTCGTCCTCAAGTGGGGGCGGTTGGGGGGTTTTTGTCCCCAATATGGCATACCTATGGAAACATCGGGTTTGGGCCCGCTGCCCGGGATTTAGCGGGGGAAGTAGAGGCTGTTGCTTATTGCAGCTGCCCACCATCCTCCATGATTGCATTGTCACACTACTTTGTAAAGTGTGATGTTTTGTTCAGAAAGGGCTGCAGAGGGCTACAACAAAGAAATGCTGACCAGCTTGCTGACTAGTGCACATGCCCAGCAGATTTTTTTTTTTATCTCCCTGGGAAGGGCACAAGTCGGGAAAGGCAAAACTGGGGTTTTCAATTTTATTTTTTCCTTTAAAAAAAAAAAAATTAAAATTTCCGGTTTTTTAAAAAAATAAAAAATTTTTTAAAAAAAAAAATTAAATTTTTTTTCCATTTTTTGATTGGACGGTGTTATTGGCTTCAAGCTCCCAAATAAATTTTTCCAATATATAAAAAGTTTGGGAACCCCAAAATTTAAACCCCATTTTTATTCCTAAAAAAGGGGGTTTTAAACAGGCCATTTAAATTTTGAAAAAATCAATTAAAATTTAATATTTGGAATTTTGTGTTTTTTTACGAAAAACTCCCCCCAACCGGAAAAAATTCTGTGCCAATTGGTTTTGATATTTCAAAGAAATCCTGTTCCAAACCCAAATTTTTTAAGAAAATAAAAATTTATTTAAGATTTAATAGGGGTGGCCCAAACTTTTTTTAAAGGGTTTTAAACCATTTCCCCTTGGCCTTGGGGCATTAATTTAATTTTTTTAAAGGCCGGGGGAATTTCTATCTGGGGGGGGGGGATTTAGCCCCCCCAAAGAACAAAAATGTCACACAATAAAAAGAAATGCGAAAAATGGAAATAAGGGGCCTCCAACTAAAACAAAACCCCTAGATCAGAAGAAAAAAAGGGTTTGTTTAATGGTAAAGAGAAAGGACACCCTTGTAAATGTATTTTTATTTATGCACTGTACCAAACCCTTATTTAAAATTTTAAAAGGCTTTTGCCGGGTTCCCCTTTTCTGAAAGCAAACATTTTTTCACGTACATTGCAGATTGCTCTGTCTCATTTAGAGTGAAAGGAGCGCCTGAGGGCCCCTTTTTTGGGAGCCCTTTCTTTCCTCCTAGAATTTTTTCCCTAAACTGGGTACGCCCAAAGGGGAAAAATTTTCTTTCCCATAACGTCTCCAACCTCTTAAAAGTTTTTTCCAAAGGGCTCTTTCACATACTTCTTTAGCCTACTATTGTGATCCTCAGCAGATCCTGCACTCTCATACAGGGCAGCCATTAGGTCAATACAGCTGGTACAGGGCCTGGCCACTCTGAGAAATAAGGGGAACGCGCGGCCCCCGACAGCTACCACCGACAGCTGCTGCCCCCTTGTTTCAAAGGAATGGTAGAAAGAAAAGGCTGCAGGCTGGGCAGAGTACGCTATGTCGCTGTGCCGCCTGCGCTGCTTCCTGACCTAGGCCCTAAGCCTAAAGCACCAGTCTTGGGGACGAGAGCAGATGGACCCACCGGGGAGTGAGGGAGAGGTGAGTATCTACCTACTGGGAGCCCGTATTTACCTACCTACTTGGGGTCCCTACTTACCTATTGAAGGCCCGTATCTACCTACCTACTGGGGGCGCATATCTTCCTGCTAGGGGCCTGTATCTGCCTACCGACTGGGGGCATGTCTCTTCCTACCTATTAGGGGCCTCTATCTAACTACCTAATGGGGGCCCTTATCTACCCACCTACTGGGGCCCATGTCTACCTACCTACCCACTGGGGAGCCTATCTACCTACCTGCTAGGGGGACTCTACCTACCAGGCCCCTTTACACCTTTACCTACTGAGGGCCTCAATGTAACTACCTACGTACTATGGGAGCCCCTAGTCTATCAACCTAACCGGGGGGACCCTATGTCAAACCTTCGACTAGGGGTTCCCTACCCACCCACTCACTGGGGGGGCACTATCTACCCACCTACCTACGGGGGGGGGTCTCTATCTATCTACCTACCTACTGGGGGCCTATCTACCTACCTACCTACTGGGAGGGCCTATCTACCTACCTATCTATTGGATGGACTCCTACCAACCTATCTACTGTTGACCTCTTATCTTACTAACTACCTACTGGGGGGACTCTACCTATCTCTGGGGAACTCATTCTATCTACCTACCCCTTTTCCCCTAAGGGGGACTCTATACTTACCTACCTACTGGGGGTTTCCCCATTTACCACCTCCCTACTGAGTGAACTCTACCTACCTACCTACTGGGGGCACCCTAACTACCTACTACTTGGAGGGGATCTTTCTATATCTATCTAGAATTCTGAGGGGACTCTACCAATCTACTGGGTGGATGCTATCCACCTATTACCTACCTTTTCTGGGGGCCTTATACATCTATTTACTACTAGGTGTCCATTATATGACTAAGATAATTACAGAGGCCTATGACAGCTACCAAGGGCACTGCCTAAGCTAACTACTAGGGCTACCAAGGGAGTACTCAGTTCGGTGAGAGATGGCAATGAAGACGCTTCATCTATATGGAGGCCCTGGAAATTTCTGAGATAGGGGATCCTATCCCATGACACCTGTTCTATTAGAAAAGTGCCCTAAGCCCTATCCCCCACTAAGATACAATTGACTTAGCAATCACAATGTTTCACTGTCACATTAGCACAAGGAACTAAGACAACGACCCCAACTGAATAAAACATTCTGCAAGATGGCATACCCAATAACATTGCTACAGATAAATCAACTTTAGCAGAAGTGACGATGCGCTGATGCCCAAGCAAGCAAAGCAAGGCACTGATTTTCTGTGTGCGTGTAACACCAACGGACAATACATACAATAAATTTAATTTGTAACAACACAACAAAGTTATCTATATACAGACATATGCACAACATAAATCACTTTCTATTATTGGGGCAATGGGACAGACTGTCATGTCAAGTAATGACAGGGGGACCTCTTGAGTCGAAGCATCTGGGCTCATTGCATGTTTCTTCTATTTGTGAACCATATCAGTGCCCCCTTTTCAAAAAATCTGACAGGAGTTATTGGCATTACGGCCCTGACGTTGCTCCTGGCAAGAAAGGTTACATAAAGACCCCTCTCCCCTTTAGGCTCATGCAAGCTCTGTTCAGTTGTCAATGTTGTCATGGCCAACAGAGGACTGTAACTTCCGGCAAAATATGAAAGCTTATGTCTTCAAATCAGGTTTTTTAGACAACACTATAGTAAAGAGAGTCATAGTACTGGACCTAAAAGAATTTTTTTTTTGCCTAAGAGATTCATGATAGCCATATGCTCACAACCACAATATCTACTTCCTTTCTGGCATGAAATAAGGAAGGTGAGTACAAGTTTATTGACCCTATTTTTGATGGACAAACTACGTGAGCCTCAGTGAACACCATTTTCTAGCCAGAGGAGACTGTCCGGTCTGTGCCATTGCTGTGCAGACAAAGCCGATACAAATCTGGGCACCAATGCCAGCCTGCAAGTTAGCGGGGCATGAGTACTATTTACATTGCATAGTCGGAATCATAATGTGGATTCGTATTGTAGCCTTGTGGAAAGACATTCTAAGTGGAACTCACCTTTTAAAGTAGACTACAGTTTCTCTCTGTTGTTTTTTCTAATTCTTCACATCCACTTTTTGTGAATATCAATTAACTTTTAATGCCCCAAGTTTTCAGCATATCCTTTTTATTTCTTGTTAATAGGTCTTTGATATTTAAATATTTAGTATGCCTTTATGCTTCTTTTTCTAGTAATATATTAATTATGTGCCAACCTTTTTTTTTCTTTCACACTAGAACCCATTTTTTTTATTGAGTCATTTAAGGATAGGAATTTTAAAAGTATTAACCAAATAAATTAAAAAAATAAAGAACATCCAAATCGTGAATCCAATTTTTAAGAAAATAGCTAACTGTTGTTCGAGATGTCCGTGTTGTCTCTTTTCCCTGGTTTCTTGTTTACAACTCTTTTTAATGCAAGCCTTTTATTCATCTTGCCGATATGTTATTTGCCTTGAAAAATTCATTAACTTGAAGTGGAAAACGCAAGACATTACGTGTCTCACATGTTTCTACAGCAGTCGGCATCCCCACCTCCTTTATCTTTCATTGTTTTACAGTTTTTAGGAATTCTCAACATTGTAATTAATAACGTTATATACTCTGTACTACCTTAAAAGGCTGTACTATGGTATAATACTTTTGTCCACAAATAAAACTTTTTTCTTGAATCGAAAAAAAAAAAAGATAATAGCTTTATATTAAAGTAAATGTATATTTGTATTCTTTATCTATTCATGAACGGTTAAACAATTAATTTCCAAAAATACAGCACTAAGTAACCTGCTTGCTCCTGCATCATATGCTGAAGTGTAATGGGGGCTTCAGAATAAAAAATATGTTGCAACTATAAACTGAATAAGTTCTCCTTGTCTTTTCTTCTCTGTTGTGCCCTAAGTAATTTTACAGCAATATCGATCATTATAAGACCATTTAAGATCTCAGGTTGAGTAAGAATTTAACCATTTTATTATACCACACCTTCATCTGTCTTTTTTCCTGTCCCCTGAAGCTTAGAAGTATTGATCCCATTTCTAGTTCATACTATAGTATACTGCCATCTAATGGTGAAGGATGCAAACAATAGTTCGGTAGATGAAATCAATGTGTATGACAGGAGAGCAAAAATTCTAACTTATTCCTGTTATAATTCATTATTTTTGTCTTAGAACACAATTCAAACTCAAGGCCCATTTGCCAAATCTGGTCAGCATGTCCTTTTATGTGACCCACGAGAGCACAGACATGGCGAGCAGGGATAGACTAGGACTGGAAGCAGAAGGACTGGGTTGCCATTTTCCCTAGAGGCCATAACCAGTGCTTGCCAGAGACAGCAGCACCAGCTAAGGGAACATGGCCTTTTTTGGATTCGGAGTCTAGACATGCACCTTCACACTACACTGTTCAGTTTTTGTCAATACCGTTCGCCATCCTAGGCTTGGGACGTGATCTCCAATCTCATTTGCAGTACAGAAGGTATCACTACATGGCATTCTTCTAATCAGACGGACCACTGAGTTATGCAGCGTTGAACAGTGCTGGCATCTCAGTTTAGACATGTAGTGATCTGCTGGGTGATAAACCAAGGTCCCTCACTTCAAGCATTCTATCCTTATCAAAAAGTGGCTTAATCTGGCATGTATACAAACTACAACGCAATCACTCCCACACACCACTAAATCCCCATTTATGTAAGCTTATATGCTAGAACTCTGTGCTATAAATGCCCTTCCACACTGCATATAAGGGGGGGGGTGGAAAAAAGTACTTGAAAATATGACTATTTATAGATCTTGATAACAACTGCTACTTCTTCAATTTGCATTACCTTATAGCTTGTCCTTCTTAGTTTTGCAGTTTTAATGTTGAGCAGTGTAGAACTCAAACAGCCCCACATTTCCCCCCATAACAGTGTCAGTCTCACAATGCACCATTAGTACTTACCTGTCTCTACTACAGTGTGGTGTGTTACTCCTCAACACCCATTTATGCCTTCACATAGAAGATATACAGCATGTGAGCAGCCACTGATGTGCATTCATAAGTATCAGGCAATTCCTGTACTGATTATCTATGATAATATGCAATACAATTACCTATATAAAATACGTATCGTGTGTATGATGGTATGTACTTTACATTGAAATCAAAGAATATATGACTGGAACATTGTTTAATAAATGTATTTTAGGTAACGTATTTTGGTACCTCCATTCATAACCTACCAAAATACAGATTTCAAATACGTTGTGTGAACATAAACTTACTTTTATTTTAAATCATGTCCACTTGTCAACCACAACAAAAAATACCACATGATAAATGTGGTACAAAACATGTACACCAGTATATATGTACAATATTTGCCTGAATGCTGGCACAATTGCCATATTGAATCTGCTTTTATGTCTCTGTATCAGAATTACCGTATATACTCGAGTATAAGCTGTCCCGAGTATAAGGCTATGTTCACACGGCAATAGACATAGACAGGTATAGGCAGGTATATGTCCCCCATAGGCAGGTATAGGCAGGTAAACATCCCCCATAGGCAGGTATATGTCCCCCATAGGCAGGTATAGGCCGGTATATATCCCTCATAGGCAGGTATAGGTAGGTAAATATCACCCACAGGCAGGTATATGTCCCTCATAGGCAGGTATAGGCTGGTATAGGAAGGGTTTTTTAAATAAATAAATAAAAAAAATACAAGTACTTACCTCTTTCCCGAGCTCTCTTACCGATTAGGCACAATCCATCATCTTGCCAGTCACATAAGTGCCTGATTTACCATCAGTGCCAGCACTGATGACACTCACGCCACCTGTGCCGGACACTCGGAAGGTCGCAAGTCTGTTTGCGGTCTTCCAGAGTCCTCTGCAGAGCAGAGAGCGCTCGCTCTCTGCTCCACAGTGGTACTTCAGCTGTATAACGCTTCCGGAGGAAATGCTCAACAGCTGAAGAGATCGCTGACAGTGTCTGGGTCACAGCAGCGCCCGGACACTGTGGGCTGTATGCACTCCCAGAGCAGTCGCATACAGCTGAATGAATCCCAGCTTGCGCCCGGGGCGTTGCAGCACCAGCGCCTACAGTGACGTCGATATACCTGAGGGCTGGCTTTTTCAGCACATTGCTTGTGTATATACGGTATGTGGCTGTCTATTAATAGAATGTCAAACTATTAATATATAGAATGATTGAGTCCACTGAATGGGGCTGCACAAAACAGCATTGCATACATATAATGGTCCATAGGCAAAAACTTCTTCAAGGCGCACATAAGCAGTTTAAAATAAACTTTACTTTATAACCCACATATATAGGTAAGTGAACAACGTATCACCACAATGTGAAAAAATTAAAACCTGGTGCCCGTATTAGATTGCACAGAGGCATATGCCAATATTTCTTCGGAGTCCCAAAAAAAAAAACTCTTTTCTGTGCGAACTCCTATCATAGCGGATAGTCGCTGGTGTAACGTGATTCGACGTTTCGGGAAGTTTTCTCTTCCTTTTTTTCAAGCATGCGTACTCATTTTGCAAGTCGTTTAAATACCCTCCCACCACCGGAGATACTATAGCACGTCATAATCTAAAAAACCAACAATAAAAACAATAATATCTTGACCATAACACGGACACATAATAAACACACAAGCATCAAAATAGCAATTTAGACTAACATCACCCCCAATAAATGTGTATACATTATAATAGCACTTTAAAGCTAAAATTTTCAATAAGTAGGCCATTTAGGTTGCAATGTATATGTAACATGAGAATCCAAAATGCCTCTCTTTTCAGAAGCTTAGAAGAACCACCACACATTCGTTTCATCTGACATCGATTTCCTCCAGAACACACCACTTGAGATCACTCACCTGGTGTCTGGAATTCATGAAAATGGCGTGCTACAGTGTTATCCGCCCATATTTATTACTTTCCTGACCGTCTATCTTGTAGCATTTTTTTCTCAAAGGTACGTATGGCATGATTTATGTCTGTAATCCTCTGCTTATTTTTGTCGGACTTTGTCTGCCCTAAACTATATTTTGTGCCACATGGGCCTTAAGGCGTATATAACATTTTAACTGACAACAATTATATAGCCTCTAAATATTCAACTTCTGTCCCTCTCATGGATGAAGCCAAAATTTGCACTTTTAGTATGGCGCAGCAATTAGAGCATGCCGATAGCATGGGAAAGTACCACTGTTATAATTGATTCCCAATCCTCTGCTGCTATATTACAAAAAGAATGAAAAATATGGGTACCCTATATGAAAAACGTCCAAGACGATAATTTTCAGGAAGGGTAAGCATCTATAGGTGATGATCATGTAAGATCGGATATGCAGTGCTCAGAAAAACCAGGACAGCAGAGGTTTGGGACAATTAAACAGGGTACTTTCCCATGTTACCGGCATGCTCTAAGTTGCAGCGCCATAAGAAAAGGTGCAAAATTTTGCTCATCCCATGAGAGGGAACAGAATTGAAATTTAGAGGCGATCAATAATTGGTTGTAGTAAAAATGTAATACGCCTCCTTAAGTTTCCCATGTGCAAAATATACGTAGGGCAGACAAGCCGACAAATTAACAGAGATTACAGAACATCAAATCAGCCATACGTACCTTTGAGAAAAAAATCAACAAGATAAGGACAGGAAAAAAATAAATATGGCGAAACCCACTGTACACGCCATTTTCATGAATCCAGACACCAGGTGAGTGATCTCATGTGGTGTGTTTCTGGAGGAAATCGATGTCAGAAACGAATGCGAGTGGTTCTTAAGCTTCTGAAAAATAGATGCATTTTAGGATTCCACATGTATACAATCCGCTAGCACCAATGGCCTTAATAAAATTTTAGCTTAAAGTGCTATTTTATAATGTCTACACATTTATTGTATTTTATGTCCAAAATAGAGGGCTATTTTGATGCTGAGTGTTTATTATGATTGTCCCAGTGTTAAGGTCAAGATATTAATGTCTTTTATTGTTGTTTTTTTAGTATGACGTGCTATGTACCCACTATGGTGGGAGGGTATTTAAACGATTGAAAAAAGGGATAATGCTTGAAAAAGGAAGAAAAACCTTTCCCCGAAACGTCGATCAAACACCAGCGACTACCGCTCTGATAGGAGTTCGCAAAAAAATTTTTGGGGACTCCGAAAATTTGGACTATGCCTCTGTGCAATCTATACGGCCCCAGTTTTAAAATTTTTTTCACGTTGTTCACTTACCTAAATGTGGATAAAAGTAAAGTTTATTTTAAACTGTTATGTGCCCTTAAAGAATTTTTTTGCCATGGATGATATATGGGTTGCAGGAAGATCCCTATACCAAGACGCCAAACCGTGACCGTTAAAATTATAAAAAAGCACGCTTATTTTGAATACATATAAGTTAAACACGCTCACCAAATGAGTTTAATTGATATTACACAAACAAATGTTTTTGTTTTTATCTAAAATAGATTTCAGATGCATATAGTTTGACTTTAATGAGAATTGTAACATTGAACAATAAAGACGTTTCGGTCAACAGACCTTAATCACACTTTTGTCACTGTGGGAAGAAAATAAAGAAATAAAAAAGTGTATCACAATCCAAATAATATTAAAAAAGGGGGACTAAGTCACACAAATGTAACAATGTAACAAAATGTTGGAAAAAACATTATATATTAAAAATTTTAGATGCAATTGACAAAGTGTAGCTAAAATATATCAAGAAACAAATGATATGTACAATGCAGAGAGATATAAATCTACAAATGGTACAGTGAGCATCTGAACATGTACATTGAAGATATCAATGAAGAATATACAGCAGGGCATAATATTGTAGTATACAGAAGCATATATACAGGCAGTGTCTGGGTTACAAACGGGACAGGACGTAGGTTTTTTCTTAAGTTGAAATTGTATGCAAGTCGGAACAGGTTATTTATTAAATGAATTCCAGCAAAAGTTTTTTTGGGGTACTACAGGGAAAAAGTTTTTTTTCATTTTTGTTTTGCTTTTGTGCCCTTTTTTAGAAGATTTCACCTAACGTCCCGTATCCATGAGCAGCTTGGCAGCTGGCACTTGTTTTCTGGGGGGTGACTCAATTGAATGTCAGCCACGGGCCCCCTAAGTCTCCGTTTGTAAAATAGGGGGGGGTATGAAGTCGGAACGATTTTAAGGGAGGGGGGGGGCCTGTATAGGACAACACGTATGATTTTTGGTGCTCAGGCACCATTTTTTTGCGCAAAGAAGTAGTGTAGAAAGCTCCCGAATCTATGAACCCGGTCTACTGCAGGTTATAAATCAGAAGTATTTTAGTGCAAAAGCAACAATTCATGCCCAGGTAAACCACTTTTAAAATGGTTTTTTCTGTTCCGCAGTT
>JAODAL010077468.1:0-13262 GCA_025379985.1 Phyllomedusa bahiana | reverse complement strand
GCGGCTTAGGTGCGGTCACACCGGGCATCAGCGGGAAGGGGACGTCCCCTTCTTTGTGGTCCCGCGGGGAAGTGGGGTAAGGAGCTTTTCCCTCCCCCCAATTTAAAAACCCCAGAGGACTGCCCAAATTTCCCGGGGGGGGGGCTTTGATAGGTTTGGCTTCCCATACAAAAAGCTTTTAACCCCAGGCTGCCTGCCCCACTTCCCAAATCAGTGGGGAAAAAGCTTATTGCAAAAGGGGGGGCCCCCCTTTAAGTCCCAGGGGGGTTAAAAACCCCCACGTTCCTTCTGTCTTTTTCTATCCTGATGGAAAAATTTTCTTACTCCGGAGTGAAAAGGGAAGACCGGAGCACCACGGAGGACCGGGCCTAGGGATATCCCTTTTAAAATGGCCCTTTCCCAACAGCCACGTCCCGGCCAGGGACAGGGAAGAAAAACACATTTATTTGCCAGCGCAGAAAAAAGGGGGGGAAAGGTGTTTGCTGCAGGCCCTTTCCCTTTGGGATTCTGCCCAGAAGGATCCCGGGGCTCGCTGACTCCACCCCTGCAATTTTCCCGTTTGTTTACAAGCCCTTGGCTACAGAAGAGGGCAAGAAAAATACCCCCGGGCCCCTGCAAGGGGCTCTTAAAGCCCCACCGCCCCAAGGGCCTTTTCTGCGCAAAGTTTACAGCGGAGGTTCAAGTCACTTGCCAGACTCGAAGAATTAAAAAGCAGAGTGAAGGGCCCTGGGCCCCAAAACAACGAAATCTGAACGCCCCCTCTAAAATTCTGCGCCAAGGCAAAAACTGGTGAAAGCAAAAAAGCATCAAAAGCCCTTTTGAAAATCCCCTCCGGCGGGTAACCTAAAGGGGCTGGGTGGGTTTTCCCCTTGAATCTTTTCAAACAACGTAAACCAAAAAACCCCTCTGCCAGGAAGGCCTGCCCGCTCCCCCTTGGGCATAACCCAAGGCTCCCTTTAACGAAAAAAAACCCACGATTTGGCCAGGGGGAAAAGAACGGGCCCCGCATTAAATCTCAGCAACGGCAAAAGAGCCCACTGGGGATAATGAATTTTCCTGGACTTTAATGTTTAAAGCGGGAAACCCTTTGAGGGGTATCAAAAGGGCTCAACAAGCCACTACTACTCCAGGGACACAAAGTGCTGCTTTTCGAGGGGCCTTTTGCAAAAGGTCTCCCCGGGGAAAAGGCGTGCCTTCAGAAAATTTGCACAGCCCCTATTTCATCAGAAGATGCCCATTCCAGATTCTTTACCCGGCCAACCCCCAAGGTGCTGGAATTTCCCGATTGGGCCCCCTCAGGGGTTTTATAAATCAGCAGTGGAAGCGGAAAGGGATCTGCGTGGACCCCGACCCCGCTTCAGAGGGTTTTCCCCTCTCCAAAACCCCAGCTCGACCCCCCCCGATCACCTGGAACGCCCGCAGCTGACTCCCAAGAGACCCTTTAAGAGGGACGGGGGGGAAAGATCTCATGGACTCCGGGTCCCCCGAATCCCCTTTTTACGGGCCCCCACTCTTTTCCTAAAAAAGGCCGCCCGCCGAGATGGAGGGGTCAAAGGGGCTTACTCCGGATGAGGGGGGCAGAACCCCAAACCCGCCTGACGAGGTTTTGGTTTTTGGGGAAAGGGGAGGGTGGCTGTTCGGCCCTTTCACCCAAAAAGTTGTTTCCCTCCCTTTTTCTTCGTGAAAGGGGTTTGGGGTTTTCCCCAAAGGGGGTTTTTTTAAAATTTATTTTTAAATTTCCAAATTTTTTTTCAAAATTGGGTTAAAAGGCCAATTAGGAAAATTTTAGTTACCCAAAGGTTTCTTCCCCCGGGGTGGGGGAAAGGGGGGTTTTTATCTGTCACTTAGAAAAGGGATCCTCATTTCTGATGGGAAAAAAAAGGGAAATCCTTCCCAAAGATTGAAGGCGGGGGAAAGTAACACCCCCCCTTCAGCGTCATTTTAATTTTGCTGGCAAAAAGTTTACTTTTCTGTTATTTCAGTTTTCCGTTTTTTTAAATTTTAATGTTCTTTTGGTCATCTTCCCCTTTCTCTTTAAATTTTATTTCCACCCATGATCTTTCAAAAAAATTTTTTTAGTCAAAATGACTTTTTAAGTGCCCAAACCCCCAGCTCTTCCCCACATAGAAATACCCCTTTTTATGGGATAAACTCCGGAACCCTTTAAAGGGGCTCCCCTCCCCAAAAAAAAGGGGGTGAAGGTTTTATCCGGGATCTAAAAGGGATTTTGCCCTGATGTGGTTCTTCCCCACAGGGGAAAACGAATTTGCAGGGGTGACGGAAAATTAAGCGGTTGGAGGGAAAATGTGGGTGGGGGGCAAGCCTTTGGCTCCCCGTTACGTTTTTGGCAGGCAGGGGGTGGGCACGTCATCCATTTTAAAAAATTTTTCCCCCTTTTTAGCTGGTCTCACCCGAACACCGGGCACTGAGGGGAAGAGTTCGCCACTTAGTAAAACAAGTGGGGAGAATTTTGGGCCTTTTGGGATCTTTAAATATCTATGGGGCCCAAAAGGTCCCCGAACCGGGTATTTTTAGGGGGTTAGCGGAAAAGGTTTTTTGCCCATCAAAATCAATGCCAAATTATTGGAGGGGGAAAATGAAATTTCGGTCTTTGAAACCCGGTGGGGTAGGAGGGGAGGGCCAACATCCCAAGCAAAGGGGGAAAAGTCATTTCCCAAATCCTGAAAAAGGGGGTTTTACGCCCCCTCTTGGATGCCCCTAATTCCACGACCCGTTTGGATGGAGCGGAATCCTGGTTTTAAGCGGGACTAACCTAAATTTCTCCCCCGGGGTTTAACCCCCCTCGTGGTTAGGGTTGGACCATTTCTGGTATCTGACTCCCCCAAAAACTAGAAATTTAAAATGCCCAAAAATTTTTAATTTTGGTAAACTCTGATCAATCCCCAAACTTGGGGGATTTGATGGAATTCTTTACGAAAAGGGGGCAGGGCTTTATTTGGGAAAAATTTCCCCTTTATTTGCAAAAAACAGATTTCTTTTGCTGAGATGGTCGGGGTTGGGGTTGAACCCATTTTTCGGAAACCCAAATCCCCCCGGGGGATGATCCCCCATTACTGGGGCCCAATGGGAAAGGCGGGGCTTAGGGGAAGGGGGTTTTAAACCTATTCCCCCTGTATTTTAAAAAATAAGCTGAAAGGGGGCCCTTTTTGAAGCCTCGGAAAAGGTTTGGGGGACTAAAAAGACCTTTTTCGGGATAGCCCCTGGGCAAACCCAAACGGGGGAAAGGGAAAAAAGGGAAAAAGGGGGTTTGAACTTTGGGTGAAAAAGTTAAGGGAATTTCATAGGCACACTTACACTCCCCTTTAGGTATGGGAAACAAATCCGGGGAAAATTTTTTTTCCCCGGGTACTGAGGGGGGGCCTACAAAAACCCCCACCCCATTCAAAGCTCTAAAGCAAAGGGAAGGTACCATTTCCCCTTTATCCCCGGGAAAAAAATTTAAAGCAAACTAGACAAATTTTTTGCCACATGTACTCATCAGAGGGTCAATTTTTTAAAATGGGGCGATTTGGGAAGGGGAATTCCTCCCAAAGTTTAAATTTTCCCCATTGGCGATCTCCAGAGGGGGGGAAAACCCGAAAAGCGGACATAAAAAAGGAGGGGGTCAAGCTAGCTATTCGGGCCCCTTTTAAGGAGGGGCCAAAAGGGGGCCCCCCACCTGATGGGTTCTCTGGGGAGATTTTCCAAAATCCTAAGCGATAAAATCACCCCCCTCCTAAACCCAAATTACCAAATCGAATTTCGCATTAATTTGGGCCCTTCCCCCCAGAAATTTAAAAAAAGCATACATTAAAATTTTTCCCCAAGAAAGGGGGAAAAGGGCCGCTGCTCCCTGCATTTATTTTGGGGCCCCTATCCCCCATAGACATTGACCAAAAAAACTTGTCTTAAAATTTCTGGTGACGCCCCCCGCCGGTTTTATGCCCCCAATTGATTGGAACCCCCCCAAAAGGGGTTCTTTAAGGGAAAGAGGGGGCGGTGGGGGGAAAAAATTTAGGAAAATGCTAGCGGTATTGGAAAGGGCCGACACAAAAACCCTTTCCAGGGGAGAGGGGGCCCGAATGGTGGCCCTGGATGCAGAAAAGGCCTTTGATAACGTTTTTTTCGATGGGACTGGGGGTTTGGTTTGTCCTGGATACATGGGGGAATTTCAGGGACGTTTAGGGTTTTCCTCTTTTGCCCATCTATGATGCCCCAAAAAGCCAAATTCATACTCCCGGGGTTTTCCCTTTTTCCCAAAAAACCCCCCCCAGAAAGGGGGCAAGGCGGGGGGTCCGCTTTCCCCCTTTTCTTTTTAATTTGGCCCCTTTGAACCCTTTTCCCCGGGTTTCTGGAGGATTCGGGCCTCTTCTCGGGGATCCCGGGTAGGAGAAAAAAGGTGAAGGGGCCCCTTTGTTTGCGGAGGATCTTGGGACTATTTTATGGCTGCTCCCCGACTCAGCTCTTCCAGTGTTGGGGTTTGCTGCGCTATTTTTGGCACGCTATCGGGTATAAAGTAAACGTTTTTCCCAGAGTGAATTGTTTTGAAAATTTGGGCCCCCAAGCTAAACACAGTCCCAGTGGGCGAAAAATGGGCGTTAAGGAAGGTGGGTAGGGATTTCCCCTTTGGGCCACCAAAAAGGGGGGGGTGACGTAAGCCACGCCCGGGGGGGGAAGGGGAAACTAAGTAGGTCCGGTTTTTTCCCCGAGCCCGCCGCCCAAAACGGGGGGTGGACTTGCTGCGGCGGATTACTACCAGGTCGCTACCCCTGACGTGACTTGTTGCGGGGGGCAGCCGGGGGTGTTGCTTTGGTACAAAATCGTGAAGAGGCTCGTAGTCGGGGCGGCAGAAGGGTGGGGGAAGGCGGCAATGGTTGTGGTAAAGGGGCCCGGAGGCAAAAGGGTACGGTAAAAGCAAAGGGAAAACAAATTTTTTGGAACGTTTTTCCTTCAGGCACAAGGCCCTACCCGATTCGGAAAAGGTGCTGGGGAAGAGGCAGGGCAAAAAGTGGGGTTCCGGCTCGGTGAAAACCCCAATTTCCCGGGCACTGCCCTTTAAATTCCCCCGGGCATTTGCCGCGCCCCCACTTTAGGGCGCGCTTTTGCCCCCGGCCGGCAGCAGGAATGCCGCGCCAGGTGGGGGGCCCAGGAGCGTGGGGGTAAGTGCGCCCCGACATGCCGGGGTGCCCCGCGGCCCGAGGTCGGGCCGCGGCAAACCGGCCCAAGCAGGGGGTGCTGCGGCGTTGGGGTGTGCCTGGGGACCCGCCCACGGGGTCGCGGGAAACCCCCGAAACCCAGTCCCCCCCCCCTTGGGCCTCCCCTCTTTCTGGCCCGAAAAAACTTAGAAAGAGACCCCTATCCAGGATTTTTTCTCCTCCGGCCCCCACAAATTTTCCCTTTGGCCCCAAAACCCCTTCCAGTCCCCCAAAAAAAAAAATTTTCTCCCCCGAACCTTTCTTAGTGGCCAAAATCTCTTTTGAGGGGCAAAAATTTTGGTGGAATCAGCTACGGGAGATGGGGGAAACCCACGGCCCGAGGAAAAGGGTTTTAAGGGGGTGCCCGGCTTCAGTAGGGGGGGGAACATGGAAGGAGTTTGGGGGATGCGAAATTGGTCGGGGGGAAGCGGAGTTTGTAGGCCACAGGATTAATGCGCCCTAAAGGAAACTTAAAAGGGCCAAAAAAAAAACCGGGGACCCAGTTTTTAGCTGGGGTTTTTTAAAACGGTTTATTTTTGGGAAAGAAGCCACCCCCTTATCCCCGGGACAAAGGAGGGGGGGGGGTTTCTTTTTTTGCCCCGCGGGGTTTTTCATCCCGGGCCGGGGCCCTAAAGAAAGGGATGGCGCGTCCCCCTCCGAAATGGGGGATAGGTCAGGGCCCAGACTGTCCCATTTGGGGGGACATGGGAGGAGGCAGGGGGCAGGGG
This sequence comes from Phyllomedusa bahiana, assembly GCA_025379985.1. Taxonomy (NCBI): domain Eukaryota; kingdom Metazoa; phylum Chordata; class Amphibia; order Anura; family Hylidae; genus Phyllomedusa; species Phyllomedusa bahiana. The sequence continues at coordinate 7,339 of JAODAL010077468.1, read as the reverse complement.
AAAGGGGCCCTTTGGGCGGGGAGCGCCCAAAGGGGACAAGGGAAAGAAGGGGGATCCCCCGCGGAATCAAAAAGCCCGGGGAATTTTACGAAAATTCCCCCCCAAGGGGGTAGACGGGGACCGTCATTTGTTTGGAAAGAAGTGAAGTGGGGAGTTAATTTACCTAGGCCCCTGTTTCACCCTTTTTCCCCCTTCCCCCTTTGGATTGTTGAGTGGTTCAGAGGGGGAAGTCCAGCTCCATTGAAAGGTAGCGGGCACGGGGCCTTAAAAAAAAATTCGAGACAAAATGGACTCCCCGGCCCGGAAGACTATGTTTTTGGGGAGTCCATGCAGACGGAAAATGTTTTTTAAAAAAAAATTGGCGAGCCGAGGGGGCAAAAAGGGGGGCCCGGCGGGGGGGAACAAAAGGGACCCTTTTTGGAAAAAATAAAACGGTCGTGAAAAACCCAAATGACCGTATTCCCTTTCAGAGGGCGGTAAGCATTATGAAGCCCCATGGAAATATGGCCCCAAAAGGACGCTGGGAACGGAAAGAGGGTTTGGATTTTAGTCCCGCGGGGGCTTTGGCGAGGTGACTTATTTGCGAGGCACGGGTTTGGTGCAGGCCCCACAAACCCCCTTTCTTTTTTAATGAGAACAGGCCCCCCAGTAAAACCCGGGGAAAAATTTCCAACGAACAAGCCCTTCGAACCCCGGGGGTGTCCGGCTATCCCCGGGAACAGTGACCCCATTTCGGGAAACCTAAAACCGGGCGCAGGGAAAAAATTTAGGGTCTTCCCTGGGGGTTTTCCCCTTTGGGGGGGGTTTTAGTGGGAGGCCACAGAAAATCAGATTTCCCGGGGGTACAATATGTTGGGGGCCCCCGGCCTTTTCCCTCCCCACTAAATCGGGGGGGCACGGGAAAGGGGCATCGGCCTTGAGGTTCTTTTCCCCGGTGGGAAAGTGGATGATGTAGTTGAAACGGGAAAAGAACAGAGCCTTTCTGTTTGGGATGAGGATTCGTTTGTTGTGCTGTTGGAGATAGAGGGGGGTTTTTGTGGTAAAGTGAAGATATTCAGGGGGGGAAAACGAGCCCCCTCCCAGGAGGTGGCCCGCCATTTTCTAGGGAAGTTTAAGGCAAAAAATTTTCCCGACCCCCCGATGGTATAGTTCTTTTTCTGTGGTGAAAAGGGGTCCTGGAAAAAAACCCCGGGAGGGGTTTCCGAGTCTTGCCCTTGGGCCCCTTTTTGGGGGGAGCGGGTGCCCCAAGCCCCTTTTGGGAAAAGAGGGGGTTTTCCCCCTTCCAGAAAAAAAGGGTTTTTTTCGGTTTTCGGGCCCGGGTTTTTAACCCCGGGGGTTGCGGAGGCGAATGCTGCCTTCAATTTGGGAAAAAAGGGCTTCTTTGGCGGCCGGGGGCCCACATTTTTCGGAAGGTGGGCTTATTTTTTAGTAAGGGCCACAATTGGTCCCTACCTCGTTAAAAAGGTGGGGGTTTAAATTTCCCCTTTGGGGAAATTTTTGGAAAAACCAAAAAAAAGTTGTATAGCCCCCCGGGCCAACAGGTCGGGGCCATTGAAAGGAGGGCAGAGAGTTTGGGGGGGGTCCATCCGCAGCCCCGAAATCAGAGATTATGTACCCAAAGGAAAAACGGAGGTTTTGGTCTGGGGAAAAGGCACTTTTCCAGTTTAGGAAATAGTTTTTTTCCGGGGGCCGGGTTTCCCCGGGCCCCGGGGCCGAAAAGTAACTGGTGGGATCCCAGATGGGTGGGGAATCCCCGGATGTCACCCAAGTAGACCCCCACCCCGACATATGGGGAAGGCCCCGGGAAAATTTGTCATTGAAAAATTTCCCGGGAAGGGGCGGAGCATTGCAAAAAGCCCAAAGGGGCCCAATTACCAGATACTCAAAGTGCCCATCACGAGTATTAAAGGCCGTCTTCCCAAACGTCGCCCTTCCCGGGGCCGGGTGGTTTTTATGCCCCCCCCAAGTCCAATTTGGGAAAAAAAAACCTTGGCCCCCCGGGAGACGGGCAAAGAGTTGCCGGGGATTAAGGCGAGGGTACCCGGTTTTTTGATGGTTTATTTTATTTAGACCAAAGGGAGTCAAAAGCAGGTTCAGGGATTTCCCTCTTTCTTCTCCACAAAGAAAAATCCCGGGCCCCCTCGGAGAAAATAGATTTGCGGGGGTTTAAAAACCCCTTTTGTGATTTTTTTCCCAAAATAGGCCCAATAGGCCCCAGTTTCGGGTTCGGGAGAGCGGGGGAGGGCCCTACCCGGGGAGGGGCTGGGGCCCGGGTAGAAAGGTTTTAAGGGGCAATCTTTTTGGGCGAGGGGGGAGGGAAATGGCTCAGTCGTTCTGGAAAAAAAAAAACCCTCTTTTGGGAAATCCTGATAAGGTTGCGGGGTTTTAACCCCGGTAGTGGCTTGGGGGAGGACCCGTGGAGGACTGGGGCGCAACCCCCCGGGGGGGGTAAACCCCAAAAAACAATGGGACTGGGAGTTTCCCGGGGCCCCAAACGCCAAAAACCCTTTACCCGTCTTCCAATCCAGGCATAGGGGCGTGACGCTGTAGCCCAAAGGGAAACCCCAGGGAGAACAGCCCAGGGAAGGGCGGGGTAACACGGGAAAAATGTGATCCTTTCCCTGTGCAGGGGTCCCATTTGTAGGACCCCCTGGTTTAGTTTCCCGGGAGTGGATGGAGTCGCCCTTTAAAAGTTCACCCCTGACGGAGGAGATGACCAAGGGTTTGGGCTAGGCGGGGCCCCCGAGAGGGCGATACTTTTGGGCACCAACGAAGCATCCATAAAGCTCCCAGCCCATCCGGAATCCAGGAAGGCCGACACTCGGAACGAGATTCCCCGAATTGGAAAGTAACCAAAAAGCTGGCAGCATGAGCCATGGGAGAGGGTTTTCACACCTAGGGACGCCTCTCCAAAGAATCCTAGGTGCTTTTTCGTTTCCCGGACGTTGCCGAAGAAGTGGGGGGAACCCCTACGGTTTTTTTTTCGGGGCTGCCGCAGTAGAGGGGCCCCAACTTCTCTCACACCCTCGGGAAAAGGTCTTGCGGAAAAACAGGGGGGGGGGTGTCCCTTGGGATGGCCTCTTCCAAAGGGTGGGGTGGGGGGAGGGGGTGGGGAAAACTGAACAAATGGGCAAGACGGGGGGAGCCGAAGTGTTTTGAGTTGGGTTTGGTTTCCCGGCGGAGCTCCCCCTTTTTACGTCTCTCCGAGAAACGGATGTTATGCGGTTTGCAAGATGGATGAGCTCAAATTTAATTTACGTGGGGAGTCCCCGGGGGGGCGAGGGCCCTCCTTAATCTGGGGAGGCCCTTTTTTGAACGTTTGGGGCACAAAGCAAACATCATTTCCCCACCAATTCAGGGCTAAAGGTTTCGAAAATTTCCGGGTTGTCGACCAAAGGAGGAGTTCCCCTTGCCGTGGTTTTAAAAAAGTGGTTTTAGCGGGCGAGGACCCGGGCAGGCTCCTCGAAAAGGGGCTCCCCGGGAAAAATCCCGCAAAAAATGTCACCGATCAGCTTTTGATTGGATCGCCCCCCAGGTCCCCAAAGTGGGGGGTTTCCCAAAGGGCCCGGGCTTTCCCCGGGGAAAGGGGCTGGGCCACGAAAAGGGCCAATTTGGGCCTTTCGGGAAAGGGGAAATGCCCGCCCTTTAAAATTTTTACGGGGAGGGGCCCCACTGGGTGATGAACCCTGCGGCCCCAAGGGCCCCCCCAAAACTTTGTCGGGGAATTTGGGCAAGGGGAGTTTAGGGGCCGGGGGGATGTCCCCGGAACGAACCCGCTGCTGCTTAGCCCGGCCGCCCCCTTTTTTTCTGCTGAGGGGGCCGGGGCGCTGCATTATAGTAGTCAAATTGGTTTTTAGCTGTTTTGGGTTTTCTGCGCGATTTTGTTTAGATTGCAGAGCCCCCGATGGTTTTTGAGGTCGGGGAAAGCTCGGGAGAGGCACCTTGGCGGGATCCCTGGCCGAATCGAACTGTTCCGGGCGTTTGGATAGTGGTTTCCCCTTTGGGCCCCACAAGCGATGAAAGTTTAAACCACCCCCAGGGGAACGGATTTTAAGTAGGTCCGGTTTTCACCGAGCCGGCCCCAAAGGGGAGGGCTTGTGCGGCGGTTACTACCCGGGTTTTTGGGGGTACCCCTGACGTTTATTGCCCTTGGGGGTGGAAAACCGGGTTTTTGCGTTTGGGACAAAAACCCTGAAGCGGCTCGTTGTCGGGGGACAGGCAGAAAGGGCGGGACAGGCAAAGGGAATGGGTTCCCTGGTCAAAGGGGCGGAGGCAGAAGGTACGGTTAAACAGCAAACGGAACAAGAAAACTTTTGGGGAAAGCTTCCTTTTCCAAAGGGACAGGCACTTTCGATTCGGCAAAGGTGCTGGGGAAGAGGGGAGGGCTTTAAAAAGGGGCCGTGCCCCCGGTTTTGGGAACCCAATTTACCGGGCACTGTCCCTTTAAATTTTCCGGCAATTTTCCGCGGGGCGGCCCTAGAGGGCAGGCCCTTTCAACCCCCGGCCCGGCGCAGTGGGGCGCGCCAGGACGGGGCCCAAAAAGGGGTGGGGCGGGCTAAATGCCCCCCCAGAAAATGCCGGGGGGTCCCCGGCCCGAGCCCCTGGGGCCCCGGCACCGACCCCAGCAGGGGGGGGCTGCGGAGTTTGGGGTTTTGCCTGCGACCCAACACAGGGTGCAGGGGACCACTAAAAGGGATTAGACATTAAACCCGGGGTAAAGGGAAAACACATCCAAACCCATTTGGGGATCAAGGGGGGGTCGGAAATCCGGAAACCCCGATTTTATAAGTTAAAAAATTCCTCCTTCTTATAAATTTAAAAAACTCCCAGGGGCCTGAAGCGTTTTGGGCCTAAAAACCCCCTGTCACTCGCTGGTAGATGTCACGCCAAAAAAGATGGTCCCGTTTTCCCAAACCCGATAAACCCCCCACAGACCCCCCCAATTTTTGCTCAAACACACAGACATCAACCAATTAACTCAAAGCTTTTCCAGATTTTATTTGGGGAGGGAAAAAAAACCCCGTATTTGGGGTACACTAAAATAATCCCGCCAGTTAGTGCAGGCCGGATGAATTTTCCCCGATGTAAAGGGGGTTTTAACCCCGGGCTTTTCTGGGTGCCAAATTTCTAGGGCTGGTTGGGGGTCGCTCCCGCTTTTTTAAATTTGGGGAAATTTGGAAAAAAAGAGTTAAAAGGCCCCTTGGCCCCCCCGAAAGGGGCCTTTCTCCCTAACCCGGTACCCTAAACTCCTTCTCTGTTTTAAAATTTTTCCCCCTGTTCCCAGGGCACCCAAAAATGGCCCGGAAGAGTGAGGAAAAGCTTAGGCCTTTTTTTCGCGCTTTTCCCCAAAGGGCATGCCCATTTGGGACCACCCCGAGTTTCCGCTGGGTCAGAGCAATCCGTGTTTTGGAAGTGGAGGGGGGCAGGTTGGGCCAACGAGGGACGTAATGAAAGTGAGTTCTCGGAGATGGTAAAACCCCTGGGATGCTGAGGGTTTCTCCTTGCCAAATCACAGTTTTGGCTGCCTATCACTTTCTATTTCTTAAGGGAAACTAAGATGTCTCCAAGGAGCCCATTCAAAACGATTTTGACCCCTTTTTGCCCCCAAATCAAGGGAGAATTTTGTCTATCGAGGTCTATTGACTGAGAGGTGGTCGGGAAAACGGGTATTCTCAGGCATTTCCCTCTGGAGCCGCCGTTTGGAAATGCCCAGATCCCAGATTGATCCCGAAGGGTGTGGTGACCTAGGGAAAACACATCATCTGGGAAACCTGGCGGGAAATTACTTCAAGATAAACAAAAACGCCATCTACCCCTTTAAATTCCCCCCCCTCTCAGAATTTTCCCCGATAGATTGACACTGCCCTAAATGCGGCACCATAAAAGGGACCTATGGCACGGTCTGGGGGAAGACTATACCAATCTAGGGGACACAGTCCTTCAGAAATTTTCCCTTTCATTTCGGGGTCCCCCAGAAAAGCATTATGAATCCTGATCTTCCACTGCCCTGGGCCCCCGGACGGGAGGGGGAGAGGCTCTGAGGATCCCCACTCCGCCGGTTTCCCGGGGAATAATTCATATTCCCCTTTTGGCAGAAAAACGGACCCTCTTACAGTTATGGCTGAACCCCACTTTCCCTCAATTTCCGGGGTAAAAAGCACTGGAGGATTTCTTATAGGGAAGACTGGGACAAGGCGTAAGGAGCCCCGAACCCCGGGGTTCTTAGACGGGAGAACTTTATAAAATCGCATTACTCAGAAGGGGATAAAAACCCCTTTGCACCGTTTTTTACGTAGGGAAGGAATTGGGGGCCGCGGGGGAGACTTCAGGTATGGGAACTTGGGCCTTAAGTATGAGGTTCCATTAAAGACACAGGTTGCAAGAGATGAAGATGGACCATTTGCATTTAGTAGTGTTGCTATTTTTTTTAATTTTGTTTAATTTAATTTCTTTTTATACCCTTGTAAGGTTTGTTCACACGACGTTTTGGATCCTTTTTACGGCCCCGTTTTGACACAGAAAAGCGCTCCGGGAAAGGGATCCCAAAAAAAAGAAGAGTTGATACTTTATTTGGGTCCGTATTGCATACTTTTTCACTTGCGTTTTCGGGGGCAGTTTCCGGAAAATTTTTTTGAAGAAGAAAAAATTTTCCCCCTCTCTCTCTCATCTGCCGCCCTGCCCGCCCTCCATTCATCAGCGTCGCCCCTGCCCCGCAAACCCCCATTCTTTAGCTGCCGCCCCCGCCCGCACCTCCATTCATCAGCTTCACCCCTGCCCCACCTCCCTTTAACTGCCCCCCTTTCCCCACCTCCATTCATCACTGCCCCCGCTGCCCCCCCCCATTAACTCCGCCCCTGCCCCCCCCCCCTTCATCCTGTCACCTCCCGCACCTCCCTTCATCTACGCCCTGCCCACTCCATTCATCTCCCCCCGTGCCGCACCTTTTTTAGCCCGCCCTCCCCCACCCCATTTACTGCCGCCCCTTTCCCCACCCCCATTTATCACTGTCACCTACCCCACACTTGGGGGCCCCCACCTCCGTTCATAGCTGCCGCCGCTGCCCGCACCCCGTTTATCAGCTGCCCCCGTGCCCCCACCCCCATTCAAAGCTGTCACCCCTTCCCCCCACCTCCATTCACTACCCCCGCTGCCCGCACCTCCATTTATCAGCGCCCCGCTGCCCGCCCTCCCTTATCACTGTAGCTGCCTGCACCTCCATTATCTACCGCCGCGCCCGCACCCCCATTTATCTGCCGCCCCCGCCCCACCCCATTTATCAGCTGTCACCGCTGCCCCCACCCCTTCCAGCTCCCCCCCGCTGCCCCCCACCCCTTCCGGT
>JAODAL010077467.1:0-13262 GCA_025379985.1 Phyllomedusa bahiana | reverse complement strand
CTATTTAAAAATGTGTTTTCTAAAATTTAAAGTACAAAAAACTTGCATGTAAAAATAGCTGTTAAAAAAATTCCTCTGAATTTAAAAGGGGGAGGTACGGGAAAAAACTGACCGATGTAGGTTATTCAGAGGACAGGGGGAGTAGGGGAAAGGAAGGAAAAAAGTAAGAGCCCATTTCCCCAGCACGTTGAGAAAAAATGAGAAAAAAAATCCCAAGATAAAGGGCACCTGGGTGTAACGGAGCTTAACCCCCAGATTTCCAAGTAAAGTCAATTGGGGTCCACCCCATGGGGGGCAAGCGTACCCGTATTGAGTGTACTGGGAAAGGCTGGAGTTCTCACACTTCCGCTTCCGCACTCGCTTCAGCACAAAGTTTTCGTTGCTACGTCATAGGGCATTTTAACCTGGTTTTAAATAGATGGGGGACGCCAGCCGGGCTCTCACGCACCCACTTAACTCGGCCCTGGGTCATGTGGGGCCCCAGGACAGGATAGTCAATGTCCGTAAAACAAAATGGTGGTTGAAAGACCCCTTTTTTCCCGGCACTTTTTAAATTGGGGGCTCAGCAGGTTTGGGGTCATGCTGTGGCCCGGGGACAGGGATATTCAATGCCCAGTTCAAGTAAATGATGGTTCAAATATACGCCTTTGGACTTTTCTTTTTTGGGGGTTTATGCGGTTTAAGGGGTCGGCTTGGTACAAGACAGGATAGTGAATGGTCGGACTTTTTTTCTGTGCTTTTTTTAACCAAGTGTTTGCCTAAGATGTAGACGTACCATTTGACTGTGGTGGAGTTAAATTTTAGCTTCTCCCGCCTTGTTTTGGGGGGTAAAATGAAAGGGTTTTTCTCCCCAAACTTTAAATGGCATCGTCTAATCGAGTCACTATCGAAAAACCTTTTTCGAAGGGCCCCACTATTGAATCGATTGAAACTCGATAGCCCAAGCAAAACGCCCAAAAAAAAAGTGAGGTATCTAACATAACCAAGGCACCACCCTTGCCCACCGTTTTAATAGTTACATTTTTGTTCTGAGATAATAGCTAATCTTTCAATTTTACTAGGATTATGCTGTATAAAATTAGACTCAATATAGTAATCACATATTTTTTGAATACCCATCTTGACTGTAGACTCAAAAGTTGCTACAATGGGATTATCTGTATATGGATAGTTTTGCTTAAGCTTGTTTGTGAAAAACAAATGTCAAATTTCTTAAGGTCATCTAAAGTCTGAAGAGAAGGTAATGGTGGAGGTAAATCAGCAAAAAATCTGGTAAGTTTTATGTTACTGAAAAAACTCATGCAAATCTTTCTAAGTTTGATGTCCTTTTTAAGGATAGGTAAGTATTTGAAGAAAATGTTCATAATTACTTATAAAGTCTTTACTTTAAGGTGTAGGAAAAACATATTTTTTGATTTATTATTGTTATTATTTTTAATGATTTTTGCTGCATTTACATGCCCTGTGCAACATCCAATCCTGTTTTTGATCAATCTCTGGTTGAGATCCAAAATCATTAGGTTTGGTAGGGAATAAGGCAATCTTGGGAAACGCTTTCAGATTTAGATATCAAATTTAGTTTTTACGATTTGGAAACAAGATAAGCGCTAGATTTTTCTTAATAGAAATAAACAGCAATAGTTATATGTAATTCCATAGTTGACACAATGTTACCAAACATTAGCCTTTAGAGTAACTAATATGCCATAATTTAAACATAAATTTTGCTCAACATACATCTATTTTGTTTTCAAAAGTAACATCCATATTGCACTCTTTTGTTTTAAAGACCTTTAATATAAAGGGATGATAAGATGAATCACAAGACTAAGTTCACATCTGCATCTGTTCATAACCTCAGGGTAGAGGTGAAACCAGAGGACTTGAGAATCTGTTTCACAACGGACAACGATGGCGACCAATAAACCCTATTAATTACAATGGGTCAGTTCTACAATGGGTTCACACTGAAGGTTTCTCAGGTTTCACTAAGAGCGTTTACCCAAAGTTTTGCAATGACAGAGTTGAGTAACAACTGTATGAAGTTAGAAAGTAAGTTTGAGATTGTTGAAACTAGTTTACTACAGTGAAAAGCAACAGTTTTGACCACCTGCTACAGTTGATTTGTTCCATTTATGGCATGCAAGGTTTTGTCTCTTGGTGATCAAAAGCAGATATCTATTAAAATATTTGGTAATATCTTATATGATTTTGATCACTGCATGATCACTGCTAGTTGCTGGCCTATGTTACATTCAATGCAATATGATTATGTAAAATAAATTAAGATTCTAAAACTTATAGAATAAGTAAATGATAAAGATCCTGCATCAGAAAAGGACACAAACAGTTCAATTTAATATGCTTTACTTTATTAAACTATTCATATACAGCAAATAGGAAACAGCATAGCAAGTGATTTAAGAGCATAAGATGTCCTACACGTTTAACCTAAGGGCACATCCCCCCGGCATAGGACAAATATCGGCCGGTATTTGTCCTGTTTTGCGCCCGTCCCCACGGCCGCGGGGGACGGCTTTTCTCCGCGATGAGCGGAGAAGAGCCCTACCCCCTCCCATTGAGAAGCACAGATTCCGTCCAAAAACCGAACGGAAGATGGTGCTTGCTCAATGTTTTTTTCCCTCGGACCGCCTGTGGTAAAAACGCCGGGCGCAAAAACCCGTGCAGTGGGGGCTGCTACACAGGTTTTCCATAGAGCACAATTGTGCTAATTTTCGGCCGGTTTTTCAGGCGGTCTGAAAAAACGCAAAACAGCTGAAAAACCGTCCAAAAAACCGTGCTGTGGGGACAGGCCCTAAGTCTCAGCACTCTAAATAATGATCAAATAAGCAAGGAACATGACGTGCAATACATTTTATACTGAAGACTAACCAATTTTATAGTTTGCACAAATTATGCAACAGATTATGCACAAATTAAATGTATACTCCACTTTGGACAAATCTTACTTATTAATAGAGTCACTTGAATCCCAGGAATTCTCCCTCTATCTACTCAGAAGTCCTTTATAGGGTGCATAAAAATGCGGTTGTCAAAATTAGATAAATGTTTCAAGCACATTAACAGAAAGCTCTATAAACTATCTGGGTAAAAAGGGTCATAGAGAAACCCTATTATAATTAATGATTTTTTTTATCTCATTTTAAATATCTATGTATTAACTCCTTACACACAGATATAACTTACAATTTTTTAACTCAGACCTAATTATCCTTGTGAGCTGCAATGTATATAATGGCCATATAGTAAACAACATCACTAACAGCCGAACTCAACTTAACCTAACATTAAACAATCACAAAACATTCTCCAACTAGAGCTTTCCTGACCAAATCCTCATCAATTGTGAAACAATGGAGCTTGTCTTTCCCAACTGTGTAATATGTTTCGCCTAAATTTCCAACTAATATGAGGTGTCCTCCAGGTTTCAGCAACATCGAGAACTTCTTGAGATGTCTGATGTAATCATCTCGATCTTTGCTGATGGCCTCTATGAGCCAAGGAGTGTTGATACAATATGCTGTAGGTAAAACCATTGGATACATTATATTTTCTTTCTCAACGTCTCATTTTGCAACCTGTTGAACTGCTGATCTCACTTTTTCTTCTTTGTCCTGAAACTGGCAACTGAAAGAAATAGGAAAAATTAGGAAAACTAATGTCTCTTAGTCAACATCAGTAAGGTGTCATGGTAGCTCAGTAGTTCGCTCTGGATTATTTGCTTCCAGTAATACTGGAAAGTCTTGTCTCAATCTAAGGCTAAGGATATACAAAGTTTCTTGAATAGGCAACCACTGAGAAAACAAAACAGATAAAAGATATAGGGGGACATGTATGATTTTGAGCGCCCAGTCACCAATTTTATTGTGCAAAATAGTAGTGTTGAATGCCCCAGGATCTATGAACCCGTTCTACTGCGGGTCATAAATCAGGTGCATTCTAGTGCAAAAATGGCAATTAATGCTCGGGTAAACCACTTTTAAAGTGGTCTACTTTTCCAGCAGTAATACACATGGATTTTCCGTACTGAAGCTATAAATGTGTAGCTTCGTATGGTTGTAGAGCGTCATGCCTCCAGCCTGCCCCCGATCTCAGTGCATTACAAAGTGCCGTGGGCGCTCTGTAATGCGCCTGATATTGGAGTGTGCCTGGTTAAAATATAATGAACGGGGCCATTCATACATGTTGCCCATATTGTCTAAGAATTTCTTATACCTGCTTCAAATCTCTTACATACTAACAAGGACAATTACATTAGGTTTCCACCAAAAAGACAAATACTTCACCTGCTTCCTTCCATCTTCATATGACGTTTTGTGGCATGTCCCCAGTCAAATGCTCCAGTCCATGTGTCCAGCCATCTTTTCAGCTCCAGGATGCATCTGTCTCTGACCTTCAGGACTATGATGTGTTTGAAAAACTCACTGGCTGCATACAGATGATGGATCAGGGAACCAACACTGCAGTCAATCACGATATCACCATTAATGTGACCTGCAAAATATCCCAAATATTAGGGCTTTATATATGAAAATTGTCTAGCAGTAAGACTATCCTTGTTGCTGATAGCATCAATGTCAAAGGACGGCACTCTGTAGAAGGCAATTGAATATGTCGGGTGCCAGTTGAGGATTGACAGAAAATGCGTAGTATCATAGCTCTCAACAGCACTCCAAAAGGTTAATGCAAATTTCTTTATTTAATCCAAGCTCCAGTCATAAGTGATATTTATAGTCACATATTAATCATTTGACGTTTCAGTCTCAAACAACCTTAAAAGGGTTGTCTCACTACATTGATTCGTCCTGTTTTCTTGGTTTCATTTTGAATTCGGGGACGTGTTTACTGGCTTCTACTAGGCTGCAGTAAAAGCCAGGTCTGTATCTATTGTAACCAGTGTTGGCAGCCTATTAGGAGAGATCAAACAGGTCTGTAGCTATAGCGACCTGAGGAGCTAATGCAGCCCATACAAGAGGGGATATATAGGAATAGGTAGGAAACTGTTAATGGATACATATTGCAAAGTGACTTTTTTTGCAAGATATTTAACATAAAAGCAGCAATCCTTGTAGTGAGACAACCCCTTTAATCATATATGTTACTATGGAAAAAAGAAGAAAAGAGAAGCATAAAATTCATTGCTCTTAGACTATTGATGCAGGGGAAAGAAGAACATATAAAGGAATATATAAAGAACATCTAATAAGAAAAAAGGAAATGGAACAGAAGATAAAAATGCGACATATAACTATAAAAAATGAAAATTGATGCAAAGACATTAATGTACAAAAGAAAATAATGCAAGAGAAATAATGCAGAAAAAGATTAAAAAATACATAAACCATAGTAAAAAATGTGATGCGAAAACATTAATTGATGAACAAATATTACTGTACAAAAGACAATAATAATGAAAGAGAAATAATGCAAAAATAATGCAAAAAATAAACTTAAACCACATTCAAAAATTTACAATATATAATACAGAATATTCAATACCATATATTTATACAAAGCAAATATTATTATTCTTATATGAGATCCAAACAGGTCCTCAGGTCCTCTCATATAACAATAATAATATACACTATGAGCGACATGTATGATCGGGCTTTCCGCCTGTTTTTTGGCGTATCCAGCGCCTCCCGGCCCGAATCCCCCTGTCGGACGCAGGGAGGAAGTGTGAGGCGCAGCGTTTGCCACTTTCAGCTGCGCCCCGCATAAAGGGACAGGCAATGGGCGCAGTGTGGGCGCGGTGTAGGCGTTCCGGGGCAGGACGCGGTGCGCTCGAAAACCCCGAGGCATGTACGATCGCGAGTTGGCAAAGTGCAGTGCATTGCAGTGCTCAGCAGCTCTGACAGTCAGAACTAGTTGATTCTGGTCTAAATGCTCCGGCGGCGGCGAAGTGAAGCAAGAACGGAACATGCGAGGAAACATAGAAGATCGCAACAGAAATCTTGGCGCTCCGCTCCGTGCAGCAGGAGTATGATTGTAAAAAAAACCGCCTTTATAAAGGTGGAAAACATTATCAGAAAAGAGCTCAAACCTCAAAAATAAAAAAAAACATTTAAAAAAATCACTTTCCAAAAATCGAGAACGGCGCTATATCAAGAATTATGATATTGGAAATTGCCGGGAAATACAGTAATTCAAATTCTGAAACCGGCCAATCAGAATAGGAGCGACAGTGAACCATTAAAACCTATGGAGAAATATTGACCAATCAGAATCAAAGGCGGGACAGTTCAAAATACAGTAAAAATGCTGAAAAGAGCTGATTGGCTGAGCTAGTGGGGGCTTGGCTATCTCAGCCAATCAGAATAGGAGCGACAGGGGCCCATTATAGCCTATGGAGAAGTTTGAACCAATCAAAATCAAAGGCGGGACAGTTCAAAATACAGTAAAAATGCAGAAAAGAGCTGATTGGCTGAGCTAGCGGTGGCTTGGCTATCCCAGCCAATCAGAGCGCGAGCTACTTCTCCCATTGTAGTCTATGGAGAGATTGGCGCACTGAAATCTCGGCGCTCAGCGCCGTGCGGCATATAATATGAATAAAAAAATCATTTTTATTAAGTGTAAAACATTATCAGATAAAGCGCTGAAACCTTCTCTAAAAATAAAGCAGTTAAATCCCGAACAACGCGTTTGTCGCCGAGACCGGCGCTACATAAGGAATTGCAATAGAGAGAATTGCCGGGAAATACAGTAATTCAAATTGTTTAAGCTCTTCTGATTGGTCGGCAGAAGCCAGCCAATCAGAATAGGAGCGACAAAGACCCATTATATCCTATGGAGGAGAATTGACCAATCAGAATAGGAGCGACAGGGACCCATTCTAACCTATGGAGAAATATTGACCAATCATATTCAAAGGCGGGACAGTTCAAAATACAGTAAAAATGCAGAAAAGAGCCAGCTTAGCCAATCAGAGCGCGAGCTACTTTCTCATAGAGTTCTATTGGGAAAAGAAAGGCAGAGCGAGCTCTGTTTGTGATTGGCTAAGTTAAAAGAGGCGCGGTTATTTGGACCAATGGGAGAGCGAGCGACGCTCCTATGGGTTTTCTAATGCAATCTGAAATAAAACTGTACATGGCCGAAATCAAATGATAAGACTACAGAAGTTGTCCCAATGTGTATATAAAATGAATAATAATATGGTGGTAACGGAAAAAAAAATTCTAGATTTTTGGAAAGTGATTTTTTTAATTATTTTTTATTTTTGAGGTTTGAGCTCTTTTCTGAAAATGTTTTCCGCCTTTATAAAGGCGATTTTTTGATTCATACTCCGCACGGACATTTTTAATGATTTCTCGCTGTTTTCCAACCCGTCTCAAATCGGAACACATCTTCGGCGCAGTCCTGCACTGCGTCTAAGTCCCGCACTGCGCCCCAATAACTGGCGAGGCGCGGCGGACTTTTCCCCGCATGTATGAGCGCACATCCTCGGACGGCGAATCTTAGGCGCAGCGCCGCACTGCGTCCATGTCCCCGCACTGCGCCCCACACACTGGCGAGGCGCGGCGGACTTTACATGTTATGTATGAGTGCATTACCTCGGGCGGCGAATCATAGGCGCAGCGCCGCACTGTGCCCCAAACACTGGCGAGGCGCGGTGGACTTTGCATAGTATGTATGAGCGCGCCCCAGTGCCGATATAAATCAGGCGCAAATTTCGCCGGAAAACCGCCGGAAAGATGCGCCCCGACATGGCGAGATTTATACATGTCGCCCTGTGTGTCAATCTATTGTATATTCTGTATTTTAAATATATTGTAAATACTGTAAATTTTTGAATGTGGTTTAAGTTTTCTATTGTACATTAATGTCTGCATCAATTTTCAATCTTTATGTGTCACATTCTTATTTTCTGTTCCCTTTCCTTTTTTCTTATTAGATGTTCTTTATATATTCCTTTATGTGTTCTTCTTTACACGTATCAATGGTCTATGAGTAGTGATGAGCGATTACGTTGACTATCGTCATCGGGTCGATAGTCGATATCGGCAATTATCAAGACGATTTCCGATAGTCGATAATAGATTATCGCCGATGACCATTAACGTCTATAGGAGAGGAACAACACCTTCATTCTTACACCCAAACTGGGCTGGAGCAGCTGGACTTAACGTCCACAACAGTCAAATGGATACGTGCTACATCTTAGGCAACACACTTAGGTTATAAAAGCTACAGAAAAAAGTCACAGACCATTCACTATCACTGTCTTGTACCACAGCATGACCCTTAACCCTGCATCACCCACAAATTAAAAAGTGCCAGAAGGCAGTATGATTTGAACCATCATTTTACTTGAACTGGACATTGAATATCCCTGGAACGCAGCATGAGCCCCAAACCTGCATGACCCCAGATTAAAAAAGTGCAGGAAAAAGGAGTCTTTGAACCACCATTTTAGTTTCACTGGACATAGACTATCCCTGTCCTGGGCCACAGCACGAGCCCCAAACCTGCATGACCCCCAGATTTAAAAAGTGCCGGAAAAGGAGTCTTTGAACCACCATTTTAGTTGAACTGGACATTGACTATATCTGTCATGTACCGCAGTATGACCATTAAACCTGTCTGACCCACAGATTAAAAAGTGCTGGGAAAAGGAGTCTTTAAACCACCATTTTAGTTGAACTGGACATTGACTATATCTGTCCTGTACCACAGTATGACCATTAAACCTGTCTGACCCACAGATTAAAAGTGCCGCAAAAAGGAGTCTTTGAACCACCATTTTAGTTGAACTGGACATTAACTATATCTGTCCTGTACCGCAGTATGACCATTAAACCTGTCTGACCCACAGATTAAAAATTGCTGGGAAAAGGAGTCTTTGAACCACCGTTTTAGTTTCACTGGACATAAACTATACCTGTCCTGGGCCACAGCATGAGCCCCAAACCTGCATGCCCCCCAGATTAAAAAGTGCCGGAAAAAGGAGTCTTTGAACCACCATTTTAGTTTCACTGGACATAGACTATCCCTGTCCTGGGCCACAGCATGAGCCCCAAACCTGCATGACCCCCAGATTAAAAAGTGCCAGAAAAAGGAGTCTTTAAACCACCATTTTAGTTTCACTGGACATAGACTATCTCTGTCCTGGGCCACAGCATGAGCCCCAAACCTGCATGACCCCCAGATTTAAAGACTGCTGGGAAAAGGAGTCTTTCAACCACCATTTTAGTTTCACTGTATATAGACTATCCCTGTCCTGGGCCACAGTATGACCATTAAACCTGTCTGACCCATAGATTAAAAAGTGCTGGGAAAAGGAGTCTTTTAACCACCATTTTAGTTGAACTGGACATTGACTATACCTGTCCTGGGCCACAGCATGAGCCCCAAACCTGCATGACCCCAGATTAAAAAGTGCCGGAAAAAAGGAGTCTTTCAACCACCATTTTAGTTTCACTGGACATTGAATATACCTGTCCTGGGCCACAGCATGAGCCCCGAACCGGCATGACCCCCAGATTTAAAAAGTGCCGGAAAAAGGAGTCTTTCAACCACCATTTTAGTAGAACTGGACATTGACTACCTGTCATGGGCCACAGCATGAGCCCCAAACCTGTCTGACCCACAGATTAAAAAGTGCCGGGAAAAGGAGTCTTTGAACCACAATTTTAGTTGAACTGGACATTGACTATACCTGTTCTGTACCACAGTAGGACCATTAAACCTGTCTGACCCCCAGATTAAAAAGTGCTGGAAAAAGGAGTCTTTGAACCACCATTTTTTGTTGAACTGGACATTGACTGTACCTGTCCTGGACCGCAGTATGACCATTAAACCTGTCTGACCCACGGATTAAAAAGTGCCGGAAAAAGGAGTCTTTCAACCACCATTTTAGTTTCAGTGGACATCGACTATACCTGTTCTGTACCACAGTATGACCATTAAGCCTGCGCGGCCTCTGGTATTGGGGGCTGGCAAGGGCCATGACGTGGCGGAACCCATCTGTGTCCACCAGACGGAAAGGCAACATTTCCAAGGCCAAAAGCCTGGCAATGTCGACATTCAGGCTTTTGGCTTTGGGATGGTTTGGGTTAAAGTGTTTCTTCTGCTCCCAAACCTGGAAGACAGACGGCTGGCTGCTAGACTGGCCACTGTACTGCGTGCAGGTCGTCAAACTGGCGGAAGGAGAAGGGGTAGGATGGGTCTCTGGTGGTGCTGGTGGTACTCGGGCGACAGTGAAGGCTAAAGCGGAGGCTGATCCCTGATCATGACTCAGAGACATGGGCAGCTGAGGAACGCTTGGTGGTGGCGGAGGAGGAGGCGGAGACAGAGGATGTGACAGTGGTTGGAAGCCCGGCATCGGTCTGGCCTTTTTTGGGCAAGTGTTGCCTCCATTTCAACTCATACATCGTTGCATGTGACTAGACATGTTGGTGGTGGTTAAACACCTAAGATTCTTGCATCTACTGATGCGTTTACGGCAAAGGCGGCATATGACATCGCTGGGTGAATCAGAGGCTTGCTCAAAGAAGGCCCAGGCTTGAAAGGTCCTGGACCTTTTTGACGGTGATAAGTAAGGAGCGGGGTTTCCGCTGACCGTGGCTGGCGGAATCATATCAGCGGACTTCTGCAACCGCCCTCTCTCTTTCTGAGGCGGGACCCGTATTGACACTACCCCATCGTCTTCCTCCTCGTCCAGTGATGAAGCGCTCGCAAGCAAATTCTGTGGAAAAGACCACGATGGATCCGCAATGTCGTTGTCATCATCATCAACACAGGTGACTTGGTCATCCTGACACTCTGCATCCAGGAGCTGCGGGCTACAAGCAAGAAGCACTGCAAGGCGTTGCCGACCGCCCGGGATTTTTGGCTGATTGACCGGCTTCCTTCTCCTCTGATGGCATCAGTAACTGGGCGTCAGAGCAGACAAAATCATTCTCTTTGGCCTCTTGATCTTTTAACATGCCTTCTGTCCCCAACCGCATTTTGTCATCAAAGAGGTCTTCAGAAAATGGATTATCCACATTGATGGGTACACGAGTTGACATTTGGGCTGTCTTCGCTTCATGTTGGACGGATGATGATGATGCTGATGACGAAATTTATGGCGTGACTGGGAGGACGAGGTGGTAAGACTACTGGATGCAGGTTGCATTAACCACTGAAGAACAGATTGGCGACGCTATTCGTTTCTGAGAATCACAGGGCCATGACCCAGCGATGACAGGCCTGACGGTCCTGCAACTGACGATCCGCTGGCATGCGTGTTGTCGCCAGCACTGGAAGGAGCACCTTCTCTCGTACCTTTACCCCCATGTCCTACCCACATCTTTGCTCGCTTACCACCTGCATTTTGCTCCCTGTTCAGAAAGATAAAAATTTGAGAAGGTATCGAAGAGTTTTGGAAAGTCTCTTATTAAAAGACGGCAAATCACAGCTATTCTCAAATCCCTCTAATCAAAACAAAATTGCTGTATTCAAATTTAAGTGCAAGGTGCCTCTATCAACAAAGCTGGACTGCGCCAAAGTGAAAAAACACCTATCTGAAATGTATACGGATAATAAAAGTGGAGTTTTGCACCTATCAAATATAGCGGCAGTGACTACAAAATTGCTGTATT
The DNA here is from genome assembly GCA_025379985.1 of Phyllomedusa bahiana. Classification (NCBI taxonomy): domain Eukaryota; kingdom Metazoa; phylum Chordata; class Amphibia; order Anura; family Hylidae; genus Phyllomedusa; species Phyllomedusa bahiana. The sequence goes on along the minus strand of JAODAL010077467.1, from coordinate 1,656 downwards.
CAAATTTAAGTGCAAGGTGCCTCTATGAACAAAGCTGGACTGCACCAAATTGAAAAAACACCTATCTGACATGTATACGGATGATAAAAGGTATTTTTGCACCTTTCAAATACACCGGCAGTGACTACAAAATTGCTGTATTCAAATTTAAGTGCAAGGTGCCTCTATCAACAAAGCTGGACTGCGCCAAAGTGAAAAAACACCTATCTGAAATGTATACGGATAATAAAAGTGGAGTTTTGCACCTATCAAATACACCGGCAGTGACTACAAAATTGCTGTATTCAAATTTAAGTGCAAGGTGCCTCTATCAACAAAGCTGGACTGCGCCAAAGTGAAAAACACCTATCTGAAATGTATACGGATAATTAAAGTGGAGTTTTACACCTCTCAAATAGACCTGCGGTGACTACAAAATTGCTGTATTCAAATTTAAGTGCAAGGTGCCTCTATCAACAAAGCTGGACTGCACTAAAGTGAAAAAACACCTATCTGAAATGTATACGGATAATAAAAGGTATTTTTGCACCTATCAAATACACCGGCAGTGACTACTAAATTGCTGTATTCAAATTTAAGTGCAAGGTGCCTCTATCAACAAAGCTGGACTGTGCCAAAGTGAAAAAACACCTATCTGAAATGTATACGGATAATAAAAGTGGAGTTTTGCACCTATCAAATACACCTGCAGTTACTAGAAAAGATCTGTATCCTAATATAAGTTCAGGCTGCCCAACATACAAGTAATATTTCACCAGAAAACTGTTAATAAAAAGCCATTGCAATGCAATGTCTAAACAAAGTCCGGGCTGCACAATATCCACTATCCTTTAAAGAGCTTGTCTGTGTTTGCCCCGCGGCCTCCCCCCCCACACTCGCTCCCCTCTGTGACTGTACATGGCTAGATTCTCCTTTAAAATTCTCAGACTAACTACCTAAAATCCGCAACTCTCTAATCTAATGTTCTAATGTTCACAGCTAAAAGCATAGCTGTCTGTGTGAACAAATAGAACAATTTCGCTGAGCTGTTTGGACAGAGACCGAGCACACGTCCTACTCCTATGAGACACTGACACACACTGATGCTGAACAGGAAGGGCTGTTCTATGTAAAACGAGCGTAGATAGATAGGCTAGCGTATTAATATTGTCTTTTTAGACTAAATATCCTGAAAGGGATGTCCAACCCTTAATGCATCAATATAGGAAAGAATCAAGATATAACAACACAGACATCGTTGAAAATTATTTTCCTTTTACTGTGCCATATCTTCATGCACTCTGTTACAATTATCCACTTGTATTCATAAAACAAAAACAATGTTGCAAAGGCAGTTGTGATCACCTAGGCGCAGAGCGCATTCACATGTGTTGATGTCCATTACTTACCCTATTCATAGTCTCTTAGAGCGAATAACTTCTTAACTCATGTAAATGGACAATAAAGCAGAACTCACTGTGTGCAGCTCCCCTTTGTGGAGCTTGACAAAGGGGGAGGTCCCCGAAACGTCACGCAGGCGCAGTGTCTAGAGATGGGCGAATCGATTCTAACGAAGTGGAATTCGTTTAGAATTTCAGGAAAACTTCGGTTCGTAACGAAATCGAACTTTGGGGTGATTCGCGGGGAACGAAGTGTGCTTTTTATTGATAAAAATGG
>JAODAL010077466.1:0-13262 GCA_025379985.1 Phyllomedusa bahiana | reverse complement strand
TTTTCTTTTCCCAACCCCCAAAGGGGGACCAAATTTTCCGACAACATACAAACGACATACGATTTAACCTGCAATACCCAGCGACTTAAGATCTTCCCGAAACAAGTCCCCTGTTTACCGGTCAGGGGCGAAGGGAAGAATACCTAGAAGGACTTGACTAAAAGGAACAGGGTGACATGCGGATGACAAAAGAGGAAAAAAAGAAGAGCCAAACAAGCAACAGGCCCAAGTCTAACCAGGGTTGGAGGGAGCCGTTCCGAGATACTGGACTTCCGCACCCCCAAAAAAAAAGATATTTCATTTCAGGTTTGGGCTAGATAGCAGGGTGGTGGGAGAATCAGGGGTTTAAGTCAAAGGGAGCATGGGATGTTCATTGGGTTTAGCAGGGGGGGCCATATTACATGTTTTTGGGGGGGAGAGGTGCTTAAATTTGATCAAACCCTTGAAGTACACCGGGTTCACTGCTTAAAGTCCTGCAAAAGAGATGAGATGGTTTGGAGAGTTAAGGATTGTTGTTTAAAGTTTTAAATTCTATAAGGAGGCATTTCCCGCCTTTAAAATGCACGAAAAAAAATTCCGTAACTGTAAGAAAGGGAATTAAGGTAAGAGATTGGTTCGGGTTTGGGTTTAGGAGGGGGAGGGACTTTTGGGAGAAGGTGGTTTGTGGGGGAACTGCTATCAGCTAAAGGTTCTGTTTACAAACTATTGATAATTTTAAAAATGCGGATAATTACATGAACCATAAAGGGTTAGTTCCCCCCATAAGCGAATGAATGCTAGATATCAAAAACAGAAGCCGGACATGTATGCTTAGGAATCGCTCTTACTGAGCTGACTTTCACCTCTCAAAAGATGTGGGTGGGAAAAGTAAGGCTCACCTGATACAAGGCAAAGCGGGGGTGATTTCCTATTAAAAAATACCCCATGCAATATAGTGAAGCAGAACGCAACGGGGTGGGTCATCAAATACACCTAGAGACACCTGCAGCAATCTATCCTGGTTTAAACCGTATATGCCCCCAATAAGAAGATTGAATTTTTCAATAATATCCACGGTCCTCACCTATCAAAGAAAAAAAACAATTTTTGTGGGGGAGATTTAATTGTGTGAAACGGGCGAGGACAGGAAACGAACAGGGGTCAGAATAAGTTGACCCAAACCCGGAAAACATTGCTAATGACCTAAGCGACACACGGTCTCACGATATGGAGACAGCTCAATCCAAGGAGAGACAGTTCACCCATTACTCACATGCACATCTTCCTGGTCGAGAATGATTTTTTCCCTTGGTAGCGGCCTTAATGGGTAGAATGAATCAGCGGGAAATTGGCGACCTGATCATTTCTGACCACTCACCAGGGGATTCTCACTCTGAGGACTTTTTCCCAAAGGATCAGACATTTTATGGCGATTTCCCAGCTCCCTTCAGAACTGACACACTTTCAGGGAATTCTACGGAGATGGTGGGAGGAGTACGAAACGGATAATGCAAACCCCCAAAGGGACGCCGGGGCTTTTTTTGGGACACTAGTAAGGCAGTCCTCAAAAGGGCGAATCATTTCATACGTAACAGCAAAGAAAAAAGCAAATTTCAACTAAACTTAAAAACGGCAACATTAAAGTGAGAACAGCGTAAACCCAGTTTTATTAGACTCGTCAGAGGAAAAAGGGAAAGCTGGAAATCAGCGAAAGAGGAGTTTGAGCTGTACCAGAAAGAGGTTGGAAACCCTTTTTTGGAGGGCAACTGAAGGCTTCCCTATTCAGATTCGGCAAATAAGTCCCGGGAAGTTTCTGGCGAATCTAGTTAAAATAAGTAGAGGTCCGGCAGGTATTTACGTATGAGAGATAACCAGAACAGGATAAAAAGGACCCCAAAAAATCAAGGCATATTAAAAGAATACTACAGCTCTCTGTATTTTACAAACACAGTATATATTACCAAGGGGAGAAGAATTTCTCAGGAATGTACAGTTAGAAAAGCTGTCAGAGATGGATAAAGAAATGTGAATGCTGAATTACCGAAGAAATCGAAAAAGTTATTAAAGATATCCCACGAGCTAAAGCACCAGGGCCGGATGGGCTGTCAGGGGACTTCTATAAGATCCTAGCCAAAGAGATTGCACCGACACTGGCCGCGGTCTCTACAGAGATCACGGAATCAAAAAAAATGCTCCCTTCAGGGGACACTGCATACATTAGAGTACTATATAAAAAAAGAAAGGACCCTCTGGTTCCAGAATCATATCGACCAATCTCATTAATTAATCAAGACATCAAGATAATTTCAAAGGTGATTGCAAATAGACTTTCGACCATTATGCCCAAGCTTATAGGACATCACCAATTAGGATTTATAAAGGGGAGGTCAGTAGCCAAAAATATTAGAACAGTGATGGCCGCCTTGGACATAGTGGAAAGACGATATCAGGGAGGGGCTTCTCCAGCACTCTCGGGAATAGACGCGGAGAAAGCCTTCGATAATGTCCAGTGGAAGTGGTTAAATATAGTATTAGATAAAATGGGATTTACAGGAAATTTTAGAAATTATTTAACGGCAATGTATAACACTCCCTAAGGCCAGAGTTCATACCCCAGGCTTTATATCTCCATCAATTCCACTGCAAAAGGGTACGAGGCAGGGGTGCCCGTTGTCACCTATGCTATTCAACATCGCCCTGGAACCTTTAGCGGTCTTTCTTTTAAAAAGTAATCTCTATCAGGGAATTAAGGTAGGGTCGGTAGAAGTCAAAGTTACATGCTTCGCCGATGACATGCTTATCTTCCTGAATAACGCGCTGGAACAAACTGATAAAGTGATAGGGGTTTTGGAGAGATTTGGGAAATTTTCAGGGTTTAGAATAAACAGGGAAAAGTGCCAGTTGTTACCTCTGGGTCCTCATGACAGATTAAGGCAAAGTTTGAGGGGGATTGAAGTTGCAAAGCACATTACTTATTTAGGAGTGAAGATAGGGACCAAGGGGGCAGGGATTTATCAACTGAACTATCCCCCTCTGATAGCAAAAATCAAGACGGAGTTGGGTAGATGGCAGGATTTACCATTGTCAATTATGGGAAGAGTCCAGCTGATAAAGATGGTGAGCTTTGCCAGATTGCTCTACCCCTTTCAAAATATACCTATATTGCTCAAGCATATAGACGTAAAAGACCTGCAAAACGCTTTCACAAAATTTGTCTGGAAAGGGAAACGACCTCGTATCAGCTTCAAGAAATTAACGATGGGTAGAACCCAAGGGGGAGCGCAAATCCCCAACATTAGGCTGTATAATTTAGCCGCCATGTGGAGGCATGTAAAGGATTGGCTAGAAGGGACCAGTATATTCTCCAATACAGAACTGGAGACACAATTGGCAGCTCCTGAGAACTTGATCTCACTACTTCACACACCGCTGAAGTGGCAAAACACATTCACAAAACAGAGCTTGGTTTTGAGAGACACATTGGCTACATGGCGCCACATTAGGAAATTATATCACAGACCAATGTATATTTCACATTTTCTACCTCTATGGGACACACCGTCTTTCAAGCCAGGAAGAGAGAACAAATTATTTGCGGTGTGGAGGCAGAAAGGAATTTGGAAGCTGGGTGTTATTCTGTCCCCTTTGGAGGGCACCTTACTTAAATGGAAGGAGCTAGAAGAAAAATTCCAGCTAGGCCAAAATCAAATCTTTCAGTTCAAGCAGGTAGAAAGCTTCTGCAGAGCCAGTGTGTCCAATTTACAGTCTCTAGGCGAGTCATTAGACTTCTCGGAACTCTGTAAAGCTGGACCTAGTAAAGGGCTATTATCAAGAAGCTATCTATGTTTACGCAGGAGGGATACAGAGACCCTGGAAAACAACCTTTTTAAGGGCTGGGAGTCACAAATACAGGACGCAGATTTGACAAACAAAATTTTAAAAGGAATAGCGCAGGTTAGGAAGGCTATCCTTAATGAACAATGGAGAGAAGTACTATTTCGATTAGCACACAACTCCATCTATGCATTCAACATCACTCACAGCCCAGGGAACCCAGATTTCTTAGAGGCCTGTCCGAAGTGCAATCTGGAAAAGGCGAATGTGTATCACTGTATGTGGACTTGTCCAGAAGTTGTTAGGTTCTGGAGCTCAATAAAGGATTTTCTGAAAGAAACCTGGAACTGTACATTAAAACTAGAACCACAGGGTTTTTTATTCCACTACACTGTTAGGGAGACAGATGGAGGGGAAACAGAGGAAACGGTAGTATCTACAAAGGGGGTTCATGTGACTTTACTGGCGGCTAAAAAATGTCTTCTCAGACACTGGTTAGACAAAGAGATCCCCACATTGGAAGAAGTACGAGATAGTTTGAAACATGCCCTTTATATGGAAAAATATGGAAGCGGAGAGGAATGTAATAAAAACCGGAGGGTTTCTTGCACAAATGGAGGCGTTTATCTCAAAAGAATGTACGGACAGGGAGATTAAAGCCCTGTAGAACCCATTTTAAAATAAACAGAGTATTACTTACTGGAACAACTAAAAGAGGTAATCTAGGAAATTTAGAGCTAGGGAACACAGCCCTAGCTAAGCATCCTCGCACAGGGAAGGGAAGTTCAGTTAGATAATGATTTTGGGGCGGAGAAAGTCGGAGTTAATGGTAAGGGTGAGAAAACGTTGGAAAAAAGTTTCATGAGGAGAATCAGACAGCACTTTTTTTTTTTTTATGAACATGTTCAGTGTAAGACAATAACTCCAAATAGTAATATAAATCAGTTGATTCAATGCTCACTGAATATTTACAGGAACTGTAAATGTTGATTGGATTGTATATTGTATTTTTTTGTCTGTACTCCTCAATAAAATATATATAAAAAAAAAATAAGTGAACCTGTCCACATAGGATTTATGCACCCCCATTGCTGAGGGCAGTACAAGCTAGTGTCAACCTCTGTTTCCAGCGCTGTGTCCCCTATTCGCAAGATGCTGTAGTTTTTAGGAGCATTTACCCCTAAAATCTTATTCATGAGCATGTGTTAGCCCCGCCCACCAGAGGCTAGCCTCTGGTGGGAGGGGTTTGAAAAAAGCTGACACTTTGAAGGACTCTTCGAATGACTCTTCTGACTGAAAACTGCAGATTTCAGCATTAAATACACGAAAACCTACAACATTCTTCTTACAGAATACGGACACAGCAACTGGAAACACAGGTTCTGACACTACCTGTTCTGTCCTCAGCCAGTGGGCAAAAACTATTGAGCAGGTTTCTCTTTAAGGAAGGAACCTCTAACCAAGGTCCCCCCCCCCCCCCCCCATTTGTAAAGTGTGTGCACTACATTGCAGCATTAACCTTCCAATATAGCATTCTCAATCACTGCTTTATTCAAACACTTCTTGATTGCTTGATCACAGTAAAGAAGAACAGTGGCCTCAAGAACCTTGTTCTAGCAGTGATTATGGGTCCCAGTGATCAGATTTTTATTACTATAAGTGGTAAATGCAATTTGTGAGAAAACTCCTTTAAAAAAGTTAAGTTGAAGATACACAGAAACTTTTTGTAGTAAGATTTTTCTATTTTAACTGTTGTCCCAAGCATCACAGTGAGTTGCATGCAACTTAGAGCCCTCTGTATTTAGTAGCTGTTAGCAGTGTTGAGCGATTGTTTATCGACAAAGGTGAAATCGGCAAGGTTTTTATGGTGATGAAATTTCCAAAATCATGAGATAATTAAGGTTAAAATCGTGCATCATCTATTAAGATCGCGCCTTTTTCGCGCTCCTGTATATTTTGGCGGCCCACAAATCAGATTACAGAATAAGCAGGGGAGATGGTGTGCGACGTCATGACTGGGATGTTATGGTTGCTATTGGCTGGAAAAATTCACAATGACCTCAGTTTTACATAGACCAGCGTTTCCTGTTCAGCCTCATTGTCTCTCAGCGCCAGCGTCTCATAGGTCGTAAGGACCGGCGCTCGTGCCAGTGGCCAAACAGCTCAGTGAAATTAGTCTATTATCTGCACAGAGAAAACCTCTACTAATAGCTTGTGATCCTTCAATTAGTTAGAAATAGAGATTTTAAGATTTTAATGTAGTTAGAAAGTGGAAGTTTTAAAGCAGCATCTACTGCTGTAGAAAAATTCACGGCGGTGGGAGCGTGGGGGGGGGGGGGGGGGGGGGGGGGGGCCCCGGCGGGCGAACACAGACAAGCTCTATCTATAAAGAACACTGGATAAAGTCACCAAGACTTAGTGAGACATTGTAGAGGAATAACTTTATTATAACAGTTTGCTATTGAAATATTTTCGCGGATATTGGCAGAAGCCCTGAACTTATATTGGATACACAACATTTCCTAGTAACTGCAGGTCTCATTTGTTAGCTGCAAAACTCCATTTATTATCATATACATTTCAGATAGGTGTTTCATTTTCAATTTACCCATTACACCTGTGACTGATTGATATATCCACCTTGCAGTTAAAATTTACAATCCACAAACTTTTAGTCAGCACAGGTTTGATTTGTTGCCAAAAATACCGTGTAATCGTACGAAAACATCACATTTACGTGTTTTTTTTGACTTTGCACACCCATCAATGTTCATTGACGCAGCATCTACGTAAATCTAAAACAGCAATTCTATATTCACCACAGGTGAATTTAAAGGAGCAAAAAATACCGTTTATTATATCAAAACATAACAGTTACGTGTTTTTTTGAGTTTTGCAACACCCAGCATTGTTCAATGACGGAGCATTCTATTAAATCTAAAACAGGCAATTCTATCTTCCACCACAGGTGAAATTTGAAAGGTGCAAAAAATATCGTTTATTATATCAAAACAAAACAGTTACATGTTTTTTTGACTTTTTTTGCCACCCAGCATTGTTCAATTGACGCAGGCATCTACTAAATCTTAAAACAGCAATTCTATATTCACCACAGGTGAAATTGAAAGGAGCAAAAAATATCGTGATATTTATACCAAAACATAACAGTTACGAGTTTTTTTGACTTTTGCAACACCCAGCAATTGTTCATTGTCGAGCATCAGTAAATATTAAAACAGCAATTCTAGTATTCACCACAGGTGGAATTGAAAGGTGCAAAAAATACCGTTTATTTACCAAAACATAACAGTTACGTTGTTTTTTTGACTTTTTGCGCACCCACATTGTCATATGACGCATCATCTACGTAAATCGATAAAACAGCAATTCTATATACCACAGTGAATTGAAAGGGTGGCAAAAATACCGTTTTATTATATCAAAAACATAACATTACGTGTTTTTTGACTTTTTCACACCCCAGCTTTGATCATGACGCAGCCATCTACGTAAATCTTAAAACAAGCATTCTATATTCACCAAAGGTGAATTGAGAAGTGTGCAAAAAATATCGTTTATTATACAAAAAAAAAAAAAAACATAACAGTTACATGTTTTTTTTGACTTTTTGCACCCAGCACTGTTCTTGACGCAGCATCTACGTAAATCTTAAAACATGCAATGTCTATATTCAACCACAGGTGAAGTGAAAGGTGCAAAAAATATTGTTTATTATACAAAACAAAACAGTTACGTGTTTTTTTACTTTTGCGCACCCACATTGTTTCATTGACGCAGCATCTACGTAAAATCTTAGAAACAGCATTTTATATTCACCACAGGTGAAGTTGAAAGGTGCAAAAAAAATCGTTTATTATACCAAACATAACAGTTACGTGTTTTTTGAACTTATGCACACCCAGCATTGTTTCATTGACACAGCATCTACTTAATCTTAAACACAATTCTATATTCACCACAGGTGAATGAAAGGTGGCAAAAAATCCGTTTTATTATACCAAAACATAACAGTTACGTGTTTTTTTTACTTTTGCGCACCCCTGCATTGTTTCATTGACGCAGCATCTACGTAAATCTTAAACCAGCAAATCTATATTCACCACAGGTGAATTGAAAGGTGCAAAAATACTGTTTATTATACCAAAACATAACAGATTACGTGTGTTTTGACTTTTGCACACCCAGCATTGTTCATTGACCGCAGCATCCTACGTAAATCTTAAAACATCAATCTCTAGTATCACCACATTTGGGGAATAAAAGGTGGCAAAAATATCGTTATATACCCAAAACATAACTTTCCGTGTTTTTTGACTATTGAACACCCAGCATTGTTTCATGGACGCAGCATCTACGTAAATCTTAAAACACAATTCTATATTCCCCACATAGTGAATTGAAAGGGTGCAAAAATACCGTTTTATTAAACCAAAACATAACAGATACGTGTTATTTTTGGACTTTTGCCCATTCCAGTTTGTGATAGACCCCTTGCAGTTAAATTTGAATCCAGCAAAATTATGTTTTGAAATAGAGGGATTTGAAGAATAGCTTGAGATTTGCCGTCATTTAATAAAGACTCTTCCAAATACTATTCCATACCTTCTCAAATATTATATTTCTGAACATGAGCGAAATGCAGGTGTTACGCGAGCAAAGAGGGGGGTAGCACATGGAGGTATAGGTACGAGAGAAGGTGCTCCTTCCAGTGCTGGCCGACCAACACGCATGGCCAGCGGACGTCCAGTTGCAGTGACCGTCAGGCCTGTCATCCGCTGGTCCATGCCCTGTGAATCTAAGTAACGAACATCGTCCGCCATATCCTGTCCCTTCAGTGTTAATCAACCAGCATCTAGCAGTCTTACCTCCTCGTCCTCGCAGTGTGCACGCCACAAATGTCTTCCGTCATCAGCATCATCAGCATCCGTCCAACATGAACAGCCCAAGTGTCAACTCGTGTACCCACCCACTGTGGATAATCCGTTGTCTGAAGACTCTTTGATGAACAAAATGCGGTTGGGGTCAGAAGGCAAGTTAAAAGATCAAGAGGAATGATTTAGTCTGCTCTTGACGCCCAGTTACTGATGCCTATCAGAGGAGGTGAAAGGAATCCGATCAATCACAAAAAATCCCGGGCGTTCCGGCAACGCCTTGCAGTGCCCCTTGCTTGTAGCCCGCAGCTTTCCTAGATGCAGAAAGTCAGGACACCACGTCACCTGTGTGATGATGATGATGATGACGACATTGCGGATCCATCCTGGTCTTTTTTCCGCAGAATTTTGCTTTGCGAGCGCTTCTCAGTGGACCTGAGGAGGAGACGATGGGGTAGTGTCAATACGGTTCCTGCCACACAAAAAGGGAGAGGTGGCGTTCGCAGAAGTCCCGCTGATATTATTCCGCCAGCCACGGTCAGCGCAAACATCGCTCCTCCGCGTTATCCGCCGTCAAAAAGGTCCCAGGACCTCTCAACCCTGGGCTTCCTTTTAGCAAGCCCTGATTCACCCACGAATGTCATAAAATTCCGCCTTTGCCATAAAAACGAAATAAGTAGAGGAAAGAACCTTAAGTGGTTAACCCACCACCAACATGTCTAGTCACATCAGCGAATGCATGAGTTAAATGGAAGGGAACACTTTGGCTGGCCAAAAAGGCCAACCGACGTCGGGCCTCCCAACCACTGTCACACACCCCTTCCTGTCTCCGCCACCTCCGCCACCACCAAGCATTCCTCAGCTGCCTCATGTCACTCTCAGAGTCATATCAGGATCAGCCTCACCGCTTCAAGCCTCCACCGTCGCCCGAGTACCACCAGCACCATCCAGAGACGCCATCCTACCCCTTCTCCTTTCCGCCAGATTGACGACCTGCACGCCGTAAAGCGTCCAGTCTAGCAGCCAGAGCCTTCTGTCTTCCAGGTTTGGGTAGCAGAAGAAACACTTTAACCCAAACCATCCCCAAAGCCAAAACCTGAATTTCGGCATTGCCAGGCTTTTGGCCTTGGAAATGTTGCCTTTCCGTCTGGTGGACACAGAATTGGTTCCGCCACGTCATGGCCCTCGTTGCCCCCAATACCCAGATGCCGACAGGCATTTCTTTGCCAGAAAAGCCGTCCCTACCCTGGCCATCCACGTGTCATCTAAAATTTCAAGCGCGTTGCTGGCATCTGAGTCCGGAAAATCGATCTCAACCACCTTGACACATGGATAGTAGCACGTGCCAAGGCCGCTATATCTCTGTGACAGCTCACAGGGTGAGCTGGGTGGTATGTCTCTGGGGTTGACGGTGGCTCTCAGGCTTGGCGCCACTATCCTTCAAAACCGCAGGGATGGTGCAGGCTCTTTCCCCCCAAGGTCCTCTGGTGGCATCACGGTGCCCAGAGACACCCAAGCCCGTGGTTTTGAAATTAAATCTGCCTTGGAGACCGTACCACACACAGTCAGGAGCTGTGGACGGATCTAAGCAACGAGACCGAGTGCTGGCAGAGTGACAAGAACCTTGTGCCAGGCAAGGAGGTGTGCGATAACGGCGAAATCTGCTGGCCGCCCTTACGAATCGGTAGGCTGTATCACATCCCTTGCCTGGCACATGTCATGAACCTTGTCGGTCCAATATTTCTAAGACTATACCCGGAGTCTGGACTGCCTGCAGAAGAAGGCTCGAGTTCTGAGATCGCACTTTCAGTTCCCGCGCCGTTCGCTCTCAAACCCCTGCTTCATCCCCTCCTGGCTGCGTTGCAGGCGTGCAGCTCGTCCCTCCCCCCGTCAACCTGCTCATTGTTGACGTGGCAACACGCTGAATTCAACCCTCCCACATTCTCCCAGCGATTGTGTCAGCAGCGCAATGCCATTACGCAGACGATAGTGACACATGGCCTGACAAGCTATTCTGTACGGACCTCGGGGTGTGAACCACCGAGAGTGGAGGCAGGTGAAATAGCTCATGCACCATCCTTGCCAGTTTTGAAGAGCCACCAAAATGGTCAGTGCGGACAATGCCCTTGTCCAGCATGACAATTGTGGTGATCTAAGTTCTGGAACGATCGTTGGACAACTCTGAAACAACAGGTCCGCCAGCGACGGAGGAGGAGACGGACCCAGATGCGGACAACGGAGCCTTTCTCTCCGTTCAAATCCACAAGGCCCCCGAAAGTTTTCACATTTCATCCGGTCTTCATAAGGCAGTTTTTTCGGGGTCCAGACTAGTGCAAGGTGGGCATCACTCTCGGGGTGCATCATCTCAAAAAGCAACTTGTTGAAGCGTGCCGAGGCCGGGGGAGGAGGAGGAGGGGGATATTCCTAACACCGATGTTACCGAGTCCCTCCTTTGGGAAAGAGGTTGGGCCCCAAATTGAGGCGGAGGAGGGGAAAGATCATTTGCTAGTGCCCCTCGACCCAGAGGCTGGGAAATAAAGGGCTCCATCTCCACATGAGTGCTTGGATGCTCCTTTTCCCCCAACATGACCCCTCCAAAAGGGGCCATAAAAATGAACAACATTTACGGGGTGGCCACCCCCTGCCCCCGGGTAAAAAACAAAAATCAGCATTTTCCCTTCCCCCACCCAAATAAGAGTAAAATGCGGGAAAATTTTGGGAACTTGCTGTTTGATAACTGGAGAATCTGTTGCGTCTGCTTCACGCCCCCAAATGTCACGGTGAACCAAAAACAGCGACGTGACAGCAGTAGATGCCAAGTAGGGGTGCGGCAGAGCAGGCAAGGGGGCAGAACCTAATGGGGGACCTCTGGCAACTTTTTTTAAACCCCTCACCAAAGCATCAAAGCAGGGGACACATCCAACACAAGACACTTAAATCATGTGCACGACAATCTGCGTTTCAAAAACCCGATGTTTTTGCATGTTTCCGGACCCAATAGACTTCGGGGTATCCAAAATGGACGAATGGCCCGAGCTGGCTCTCAGCCAAAGAGGTGTTGTCCTGCCCAGCAGCCAGCGTCATATCTGAGCGGAACCTTCAGCACAGCTGGAGGAGTCATTACAGACAAACGCATCCGGTTTTCCCCACAGATAATGTGGATCGTTTGACTTTCATCAAGATAAAATCGGGCATGGATCTCTGATGATGTTGTGGCCCCCAATTGCCGAGGTCACCGATTAGTTGCCGTCTACTTCACTTTTCCTTTTCAAACAGAAATGGTCTCTTGAAAATTTTTTTTTTAAAATGATCATTTCTTACTGCAATTTTTATTCTCTTTTCCCAACAGTTCATTTTGCTGGTTTTGTTTGGAGGAGACTGTAAAAGACAGAAAGGGTTTTTCATGACAACACCGTATTCCATTTACTCACTTTATCTTAAGAAGTTTTCCCGCATTGTCAATGGTTTTTGAGGTCATGTTGCTGTGAGATACAGCAATAATTATGGTCCTTTGGAACAGAAATGTGGCTTCTAAGGCTTTTTCTCCCTCACAATTTTTAATAGTGGCTGAGAAGTCATATTTATAATTTTTTTGGGGTCATGTAGCTGTGAATACAGCAATAATAAATGGTCCATTGAACAAAATGGGCACTAAGGGGCATTTCCCCCCCAAAAAATTTTTAAAAACAGTGGCTGAAAGTCATTTTAATAATTTTTTGGGTCATGCCTTAAAATCACAATACACAGGTCCTTTTAAAAAAAAAAATGTTTTTAAAAATTTTTTTCAAATTTTTTTTTTTTTTTTTTTTTTTTTTTTTTTTTTTTTTTGTTTTTCTAACAGACATTGTTCTCACAATTGCCAAAGTGGCTCAAGGGTCATGCTTTGAATTTTTTGGGGGCATTTTGCTGTGACATGCAGCTATACCCACAGGTCCTATTCTAAAAAATGTTGTTTCTAACAGACATTTGTTCTTCACAATTTCAAGAGTGGCTCAAGGGTGATGGTGCTTCAGAAACAGGAATAGGTAGGACACTGTTAAAAGGACACATATTGCAAAAAGACTTGTTTTTGCAAGATCTTTAACATAGCTATCAATCCCTGTATGAGAACAAAACCCAATTTAATTTCAATGAAAAAAAGAGAAACAAAGACATGGTGGGATTCCATCCTATTTTAAAAAATGTGTTTTTTCTAGAATTAAAGTACTAAAAAACTTGCATGACAAAATAGCTGTTAAAAAAATTCCTCTGAAATTGTACAAGGGAGGTACGGAAAACTTGACCAAATGTAGGGTTTTTCAGAGGACATGGAGTATGGACACGGACAGAGAACAAAGTACAGAGACCATTCCCCAGCACGTTGAGTAAAATGAAAAAAGAAAAGCCAAGATAAAGGCACCTGGTGTAACAGGGGCTTAACCACCAGTATTTCCAATGAAGCTCAATTGGTCCACACTCATACGGGGGGCAAGCGCTACCCCGGTATTACGTGTACGAGGGAAAGGGGGAGTTCCACACTCCGCTTCCGCACTCTGCTTCAGCACGACAGTTTTTTTC